>CAIGQZ010018077.1:0-11315 GCA_903798205.1 Danio tinwini
CCAATATAAGAGCAGGCAGAACAGGATTCTCGTGATGACCACCGGCGCAAAAACTGTTCTTTGTTATGAGCCACAGATTCAGTTTAAACTTAGTAAAGGCGAGCTTCTTTAGCGATGATGTGTACAGTGTTGGATTTTACATTTAGCGGACATTTGCGCTGAACACACAGTGAATGCAATGCATCGAGATTCGGGCACCTTCTCCGAAAACACTTGATTGATCTCGGCTGGCGAATCAATATTCACCACATTATCGCTGTTATTGGCGACATTATTTGTAACTTTAGCTGGGGTTTGCAAACCTGTGTACTTTTCACTCTTCAGCAGTTTGCATTTACCTTATCCAAAAACGATTGATCTCGGCTGGCGCCCTTATAAGCTCCCTGTTATCTGACACCTTGAGTGATTGACATCTAATATGAACCAATATATCGGCAGGGAAGTCTGATTCAGCACGTTTTTAGAAAAAATCTACTACAACCATTATATGCAGTTGCACAAATGCTCCTAAATATATTATGAGGTCGCATAGAAAAAATTTTGGGCGCATATGCAACCAAAATGGTCGCCATTTCGAGCCCTGCTTTTAGATTCATAATTCCAATTATGGTCTAGGAAGGGAGTTAACTGTGTTAAGGAGCTCTTTAAAGATGGCATATTTATCTCATTTCAACAGTTAAGAACAGACTTTGAGGTTCCTCTATCTATTTTTAGGTACCTTCAGGTCCGTAGTTTGGTTAAAAAACACTTCTCTAGATAGATGAATTGGTAAATATGGACCCATATAAAAGGGGTATGATGTCCATGTTATATGAAGCGATCCAAAGAACAGCCTCCCCCTTCCTAAATCGTATAAAGCAAAAATGGGAAGACGAACTGGGACTAAAAATATCAGATACAGCCTGGAAATATCACTAATCTTCTGTATGTATAAGACATGATCTTATTCAGTTTAAGGTGCTTCATAGGCTTCACCTAACTAGGAGCAAGCTGGCAAAAATGTATCCAGGGTCAGATTCATCTTATTTATTTATTTATTTAGGTTTTAATGCCATATCAGCAGCATTGGCTATATTCATGGCAAAAACATATACTAATAAATATACAAAGTAGAAGTATACAATAAATACAATAAAATCAGTTTCTTAACAATCAAACATTGTAAAAAAACAACAACAAAAAGTATACAAGTAGCAACAGTACTGAAAAAGTCATATACAATCTTTTAGTCTGATTAAAGATAAATATTCTAAAAGTGTTCCAGAAGGCACCTTTTCAAACATTTCACTTAAAATATTTCCAGAATAAAAACGTTCTCTAATATCATTTAAAAATACACATTCTATTAAAATATGCTTTACCGTCAAAATATTCTTACACAAGTCACAAACAGGCTTTTCTTCCCCTTTCAATAAATATGCATGTGTGAGTCTTGAGTGTCCAATTCTGCATCTTGTATGTACAACCTGGTCATGTCTACTTTCAAAATGGTAATTTTTTCTTTCATTTACAAATGGATTCACTTCATACAATTTGTTATCCCTACATTCGTCCCATTCCATTTGCCATTTCTCATTAATATACCGATTTAAAAGAGGTTTCACATCAGACACAGGGATTTCACATTCTGTTATTTCTAACTGTAAGGCTTCCTTAGCTGCTTTATCTGCACGTTCGTTTCCAAGGAATCCCATATGACCAGGTATCCAGCAGAAAATGATATCAAAGTCTTTAGTCTTTAAAAGGTCCACTTTTTCTATTATACTAAAAATCATCGGATGATCAGTTTTCAGAGATTTAAGTGCTTGTAAGCAGGACATCGAATCTGTGCAAATTAAAAACTGGCGTTGCTGTTCTTTTTCTATTTGCTCCAGAGCTAAAAGCAGTGCACAAGCTTCAGCTTTGAATATTGAGCTTTGTCCAGGAATACTTTTTCTAAAACACTCTGAACCAATCACTGCTGCAGCAGATACTCGTCCATCTGATTTTGAACCATCTGTATACACTGGTACATAAGTTGGTAGATTGCATCGGATATTTATAAATTCTTCCTGGTAAACATTTGGGTGGGTTTCCATTTTTTTAAACTGGGACAGGTGCATTATAATAGATGGCTTTTTAATATACCAAGGTGGTATAGGGCATACATGCATCATTGTTATTATATCCAGATTGACATCCAACTTCTCCAAGTGAGTTTTCATTCGAATTCCGAAAGGTCTGATGTATCTGGGTCTGTCTTCATATAGGTGCTGATACTGAGGGTGGAAAACTGTAGAAAATGCTGGGTTGTCTTTATTAGCATTCAGCTTGACTGCATAGTTGAGAGCCAGTTTCAATCTTCTGTTATAAAGTGACATTTCTCCTGCTGCTGTATATAAACTTTGAATTGGAGAAGTCCTGTATGCTCCAAGAGCAAGTCTCAGTCCTGTATGATGTACTGTATCAAGCATCTTTATGTATGATATCCTTGCAGATCCGTAAACTTTGCTCCCATAGTCCATTTTAGATCTAATAAGTGTCCTGTAAAGTCTTAAGAGTATCATCCAATCTGCACCCCATTTGATCTTTGCTAAAACTTTTATAACATCCATTGCTTTAAAACATCTATTTCTTAATATTTTAATATGAGGAATAAAAGACAATTTATTGTCAAAATTCATTCCTAGGAACTTTACCTCTTTCAGTATACTTCCTTGGGGCACTCCTGATTCTTGTATATGCAATTCAGATAATATTTTTTTAATACGTACACGAAAAACTCTATTAGATAAAAAATTTGCAATAAAATTTGGCAAATTTCCTCTAAAACCCATCTCGTGTAAATCTTTTAAAATACCATACCTCCAGGTAGTATCATATGCCTTTTCCAGATAAAAAAAAACTGCTACTATGTGTTCTTTTTTAATAAAACCATCTCGAACAAAAGATTCTAATCGTATAAGATGGTCAAGAGTACTTTTCCCTCTTCTAAACCCACACTGATATTTATTGATCTTCTGTTTTTTTTCTAAAATCCACACCAATCGATCATTAATCATTCGTTCCATTGTTTTGCAAAGGCAACTGGTAAGTGCTATTGGTCGATAATTATTTGGATCAGAATGATCTTTTCCTGGTTTAGGTATTGGTATAATTATAGCTTCTTTCCAAAAGGCTGGTATTTCTCCTGATTTCCAGATGTTGTTAAACATATTCAGTAGAATATGTAGTACATTTTGAGGTAAATGTTTTAAAAACTGATAATGAATTTTATCAGGTCCAACTGCAGTATCTTTGGCATTTTTAATAGTTTTAAAAGTTCTTCCATATTAAAAGGTTGGTTATATAATTCAGTGTTTTCCGAGGAAAAATCTAATTTTCTTCGTTCTTGTTTTCTTTGTATCGTTTTAAATTCAGGCAAACCGTTTTCTAAAGATGAATTTCTTTCAAATGTCCTAGCCAAATTGTTGGCAATATCCTTCTTCATTGTTAATACTTCATTTGGAAGTTTCAAATGTTGTATTTGTAATCCTCCTCCTTTGTTTTTCATCTTCCGTATCATATCCCATATTTTCTTTGTTGGAGTCTGCGATGTTAAACTTGTTACATAGTTTTTCCAACTCTCTTCGTTTCGTTAATGATTCGTCATGTATATGCTCTTGCTATTTTCAGTCTGATGAGATTTTCTTTTGTTGGATGTTTATTAAAAATCCTTTCCGTCTTCTTTCGATCAGCAATAGCCTTTATACGGTCTTCATTAAACCAGAGGTTTTTCCTGTGATGTGGTTTTATTGATGTTTTTGGAACAGATTTTTCTGCTATTTCAATAAGTGTATCTGTAAATTTCTTCAATGGATCTTGAAGTTCTTGCCAGTCTATGTTGAATTTCTCATGACATAGTGTTTGGAAAGTATACCAGTTAGCTTTTTTTATTTGCCATCTTGATGTGTCTTGTTGGAAATCTTCTTCAATATATGTTATAATCAATGGAAAATGATCACCTCCACAAAGATCTTCCCAAACTTGCCATGAAAAGTCAATTATTATTTGTGGTTCACACATAGTTAAATCAATAGCAGAATATGTTTCATACCCCGGATGTAGATATGTATTTGAACCATCATTTAGTAGGCATAGATCATTTGTATATATAAACTCTTCAATTCTCCTTCCCTTGGTGTTGGTATGTCTTCCTCCCCAAAATGTGCTATGACTATTAAAATCACCCATTAAGAAATATGTTGATGGTAGTTGTTCTGTCATGTTGTTCAATTCTTGTATTGTCACAGCAGTATCAGGGGGTATATAAATAGAGCATATAGTATTTGCTTTATGACCAGTTAAACGTACTGCCACTGCTTGTAGGTTGGTTTTTATTGATATGGGACTATGAATTATATCATGTCTTACTAATATTGCTGATCCTCCAGAAGGGCGTTGTTTATTTTGGCCAAAACAATTATAAATATGATAGTTTTTAAATGTTGGGCTACTTTTTGTTGTTAACATGGTTTCTTGAAGGCAGAAAGCAATGGGATTTAAAATGGTTGCCAGTTGTTGTAATTCTGAAAAATTTGCCTTAAATCCTCGACAATTCCACTGAATTATATGATTCTTCATTTTCAAGTTGGCAAGACAAGTATCTGGCCTTTACTTTTGCATTTTGGGGGCAAACTTTTGTCTCTTTCATTTCAACGTCGTTACTCTTTGGATCTTCAGTTTTTTTAGTTTTTGTCTCTGCTGGTTGAGTTTTTACATTCGATTGACTCTTTCTTCCTCTTGATGAATGGTTGATCTCATTCGAATATCTTTCATCTCCTTTAACTTGGTTTTCATTGGGTATTGTTCGACTCTGCGTTCCTTGGTTCTTCTTTTTGACTATGATGGAACTTCTTTGACTGACCTGTTGTGGTTTTTTACAATTCACCCAGGTCAGATCAGTCTGACAGTCAATGTTGCACATAGTTGGTTTCACAACAGAAGCATATGTTTTCTTCAAACTAAAGAAGGGGGATTGGTCAACCCTTTTGCGTGCTTCCATATAGCTGATCCTTTCAACACATTTCATTCTTTGTATTTCTTTTTCCTTTATCCAAACAGGACATTCCTTTGTTGAAGCTGGATGATTCCCTGAACAGTTAATACATTTAGAAGGTCTTGAACATCCTGATTCATGTCCTTCTTCTCCGCAATTACAGCAAGCTCTTTTTCTTTTACAGAAAGTAGATCCATGACAAACATCTGGCAGTTGTAGCATCTCAGAGGGTTTGGAATGAAGATACTGACCTTTACACTCACATATCCAATCTGAATCCTCTTGGGAGGTTGTGGTTTATTAAAAGTCAAAATGTATGTACCAGTTTTAATGATCTGTTCCTCTTTTTTGATTGTAATCCTCTTGACATTTGTCACATCTTGTTGGCTTAATTCTGATGCTATTTCAGCCTCATCCATGTCCTGAAGTTCTCTAGTGTGTATAACTCCTTTGCTGCTGTTCAGTGATGGATGATAAAATGCCTTTATTGGAACATTTGCCAATATATTTGCACGCAGTATATTTTCAGCATGGCTTTTCTTTGAGCACTCTACCAAGATCTGCCCAGATCTTAGCTTTTTCACATCTTTAACGGTTCCTGCTATGCCTTTCTGTATTGCAAATGAAGATAATTTTGTAAGAGGCATGTCTGATATCTGTGATTCCAGCAAAACAAATCTATGCCAATTCTCATTCTTATGGGAGTTACTGCATCCAGCATCCGAATCATCGTCAATCAATTGTTCTGTCATCCGTCGTTTTGGGGTTTTTCTGTTTGCCATATTTGTATTATTTTTTAATTCATCACTTCTGCTCCTCACCCACCTTGGAGTCCAACAAGGGGATGCACAGAGCCGCGGTAATCCTCCAGATATGCACCAAGGATACAGTAGTGATATACTTGAGCAAAAAGAACAAAACATTCATTTTACTCAATTGACCCTAAGCCAAAGACCTATTCAGTACTCCTTGACTAGCCGATTGGTTGAACCGGGTCTTTCCAACCTCCCGTCTATGTGAATTCAAAGCCAAAGTATTGTGTTGGATCTGAAAGTAGCCGCAGCATACACATTCCTCAAATACCAGGTTCTTGTCCTCCCCAGATACGGGTTGCAACTTACGGCAAAGAAGTCACCCCATTTGTCGCCTCTTACGATCAGCAAGGGGGGTGCTAGGGACCTATTCTACCCCGGGTCCCCACGGGGGGTCAGATTCATCTTGCCCCAGATATGGTTTGGAGCCAGCAGATCTGAGTCATATGTTCTGGGGATGCCCTGAATTACATACATTTTGAACCGTTATTTTAGATCATTTTCATCAATATGTAATAAAGATATGGATCCTAATCCTTTGACCTCAATTTTTGGTACAGTGCCAGAAGAAATATACCTGTCAGCTAGTCACATAGAAATCACTGCCTTTTCTTCTTTATTGGCCAGATGCCTGATTCTTCTCAGGTGGAAAAAAAACTAACCCACCATCCCACAAACATTGGATTAGAAGTGTTATCACATCTTAAACTCAAGCACCTTAAGTACACCATCCGAGGCTCTATAAAAGTTTTATGAGGTTTGGCAGACTTTCCTATCCTATATTGAACGCTCAGAAGTTATTATAACCTAAATGAGAGATTACCCTAATTCTCAAATTTGTTTGATCTATTTTTATTTATTTATTTTTAATTTTTCTCTTTCTCCCTTTTTCTTTATTGGGTGTATGTCTGTAGCTATGTACCATGTTAATTTGTTAATTGTTGTCAATATGTGTGTTGTGGAAAAATTGAAGACTTTTGAAAAATCAATAAAAATATTTGAATAATAAAAATGTAAGCAGTGATAAAAAATAGATTTTAGAACGAGTAATAATCCCATTTATCTAGTTACAGTACATGTCCCTGTCGAAAGTCTGTGTATTTAAGCTAATTATTCATTAAAGAAGGACAAGCCATTCTCGTACGTGACTTTGTTCTTTGTGTAATTAAAATGTAGGCAATAGCTTGTTTCCATCCAAAAATGAGAATTAAATTTATTTGCAAAACTGGAATATCGCATAAAAGACGTGTAAATAAAGCAGCATTTCCATCCAATGAATCAAAGAGAACAAACTCGTCACTTCCTGATTAACTGGCACCAAATATCAACAGTAAAAACAGAATTTACTGCGGTAGAAGAACCTGCGTGAATCTTTTCTTTATTTATTAAATGGCTTTCACCTCAGAGTTCAATGCCGGCACACAATGAACACGTGGCGGCGTTTGAAGCCATGAGACGCGGAGAACAGACGCTCTTGACATGCTCCAGACAATCTGGAGGTCATTAATAATATAATAACATTAATACTAAAATGGTTGAGGCGTTTTAGATTGACCAAAACAACATTTCAGATGTTTTACAATGTGCTGAGCCTGCTGCTTTGTCCATTCACACACATTTTCATCATTATACAGGGCTCGAAATTGCGATGCACCCAAAATTTAATCTATGCGACCTCAGAATATATTTGGGAGCATTTGTGCAACTGCATAATGGTTGTAGTGCGTCCTGTTTTGAATAAAAACGTGCGGAATTGGTCTTCCCTGCTGCTAAATTGGAGATGACAGGGATCTTTTGTGACCTTGGGAAATGCAAACTGCTGAAGAGTGAAAAGTACACAGGTTTGCAAACCCCAGCTAAAGTTACAAATAATGTCGCCAAGAACAGCGATCATGTGGTGAATATTGATCCGCCAGCCAAGATCAATCAAGTGTTTTCGGAGAAGGTGCCCGAATCTCGATGCGTTGCATTCACTGCGTGTTTAGCGCAAATGTCCGCTAAATGTAAAATCTAACACTGTACACATCACTGCCAAAGAAGCTCGCCGTTACTGAGTTTGAACTGAATCTGTGGCTCATAACAAAGAACGGCATTGCGCCTGTGGTCATCGCAAAAATCCTCATTCCTCAATATTAGACCAGCTGACTCGCCTGCTTTTTTTCACAAACACAGAAAACTGTAAATCAGATCACAACGAGACTGAGCATTTACAAAGACACAAACCAAAACTTTTAAAGAGTGGTAGAAGTGAGACATCCTTACTTTTGTCTGTTTTTTTCTTGAGATGTATATTATTTTTCTATTTTTAGTTACTGATGTGATGACTGCTTTCATATGATCTCTTACAACAAACCTTTTTAATGCACATACTGGAATTTGTTCAGTAAAAGTGCTTGCGTAGTTTACTTAAGTTTATCTTTTCTTATCAAATAAAAAGTTTATCCTACTCAGTTATGCGCATGTTTTTTATGCCTTTATTTCAAAAGTTATGTTCATCGTGACGTTTCCATCAACCAATTTTTTTATGCTCATAGCCTATCCAAAATGCACATACAAATCGGTGGCTGAAAACGTAAGGCTAACCGAGAAATACCGCATTATCTTTAAAAAAGGGGAGGAGACCGACAGAAACTCAGAGTTTAGAAAATAAGACCTTCTCCTGACCAGGTTAGGATCACAGAGTCAGTTACCGTGGTAAAGCTAAAGCTACCTCTCTTTCAGAAACAGGCTTGACTGACCCTGCTTTCACCAGTTTGACAAACCTGCCATTTTGAAACAGAAAACCCAGAGTTTATATCATTTCAGGGTTAAAATACTTTTGAGTTTCACTTAAACTTCTTTCTGAAACGGGGCCCTGATCTCATATGCTATTGTTTTAGAATTTCAGTTGCCTATTGGAGAAATAACCAGGAATAATAAACAGCTACTTGCTTTACAAACAAGTGTTCATGACTATACATACAAAGAAAAACAATAAAATTAGAAAATATGACTTTGCAACAGGCGACGCGGCATATTTAAAATTGGGGCATCCACTTTTTTTTTACATACTTTAAACCAGGGTTTCTGCAGGTTTCACCAAGTTAAATGTAAGACTTTTTAAGACATTTTCAAGATCATTATGACTGAAATTATTTGTCCTATCAACAAAATATTATAATTTAATACATTTAATAATACAATAATAAATGAATAAACGTTTTATATTTTAGATATATCTTAGCAAGAGTTTAAATATTGTGTAAAAACAAGCAAGCTTTACTTGTATCCACAGACTTTTTCCAAAATAAACTTGTTAAAAAAAAAATGAACAAATGTTTTAAACATTTAAAAAACTATAATAAACGTATTCTAGGCACAACAATTGGTCCAGGTCGATGTCCTCAACAGTAAATACATGGAGCACGTTTAAACAAATGTTATTGTTAGGAAAATAATTAAAGCATTATGATAAATAGAGTTAAAATGACCTTTTTGAATAAAAAGTTAAAAGTTTTATTGAGATGGATTGTTGGTGATTGTATGGGTTTTGGCCAGATTGGGTAGCAAAACATGAACAAAGGAAAATGAAGACTTGTAAAAAAAAAAGATTAAAGATCGACAACACATTATTTCAGTAAATTTAAGACTTTTTAAGGCCTAAATTTTACATTTTGTAATTTAAGACATTTTAAGACCCCGCGGAAACCCTGTTTAAACACAATAGCCCTGGTAATTAGTTATTATAATAATGATGTAATTCTAACTCAGATACTATCTGTGAGAACTAGTAACAACTACTAGAAACAAGTTTAAACCCATAAAGAAGTTGATGAAAAAAGGGAATAGTGATCAACGTGACACATGCAAATGGTAAGTACTAAGCCAACACTATCACTGTAATAGCAGATATCTTGTATGAGAATACTGTAGGTCAAATATCGTCAGCTCAGTTCAACTAATATATATATATATATATATATATATATATATATATATAGCGTCAGTGCTTAAGGATGCTTTAAAACAATAGGAGAACAAGAAAAGCAATAACTTTAAGAAGGTAGAGAAAACGGGAGATACATAAAACAAATGAAATGACAAAATTCATAAGAACAAGTGATGAAAGAAACTCATTCCCCTCTTTCAATGAGTGCTTATGTGCATTTAGGAGAACTAGGCAGCACACTCAGGACTGCAAGATGGATTTAATTTAGTATTCTTATTATTAAAATATATCTGAATGAGGATCAAATGACTGAGTTGGTCTTTAAGAAAAAAAAAATCAACCTGTTTGTTCCTGCGGATCTTCTTGTTTGACTCTGAATGTTTCTTCAATCTTCACATCTTCACTCTCCTCTTTAATAAACGCCATCTTTATAACAGTGTGGAGATCAGTCGCTTCAGCAGGAGCTTTTCTCTGTGTTTGGACACTTTATCCTGTTTAAAATGAACAAAACAATAAAAATGTTCTGTTAAAGTAAATAAAACAATGAACAGAAACAAAATAACTTCTCTTCAACACTTGCTTCAACAGTTTCTTTATATGAGAGTAATTAACACAAAGAAATCAAGTAAAAAAGTAAGTCTGAGCAAGAAACAATATCCACAAATGAGCTGATTAAAACTAGTACTCCATTTCATTATACATTCAGGTAAAGTTGGTTTGATATTTACACATTCAGACTTTCTCCTCAATAGTATAATTTTAGAAAAGTATTTGCTAATAGTGAAATCATATTAGCAGCCAATGACTATCAACGTACAGCATTGTTCATAGTCACATAAATAGTGCTAATGTTGTTTTCAATTCATACTTGCAGGTTATTTCAGACCGAACATTCAAAGTACTGTGGTAAACAATATAGGACTATGTAAGTTGCGAATATAAAACCAACTTTACCTCTATCTCCATTTCTTATATATAGTGATGTATACTTAGAATGGAATGACATTATGCTATTTAATAAACTAAACTAATAAATTACACACATTTCTGTTACTTTATTCAAATTTTATTCAGATATGTTCTTAATTGTTTTGTTTGTTTTATTTACTTTATTGTTTGCTTACAGCAATGTTGTAGCACTTTTTTGCACAAGACAAATTTCCTCTCAGGTACAAATAAAGTTTATCCAACCTTTATTCAAACAATAGCCCTCGTTGCTGTGAGTAAAATAATACTACGTTGTATAAAGGGTTAAAATAACATTTTCAACAGCAGGTACATCATTTACCATTGAATAAAACACCTAAACTTTAAGCAATCGGTTTATGTAAAAGCTTTAATACAAACCTTTCTTCAGTTGAATCGCAGCACGGAAGTGGCGCAGCCTAATTACGTCACACGCCACGCCAAAATAAAAGTCGTTTTGGTTAGTTTTTTTCACTAACTCTCATGACTTATTGATAAATGTCTCCCTCGTTTTCCACTTTATACTATATATGCTCTCTCTCTGTCACACACACACACACACACACACACACACACACACACACACACACAC
>CAIGQZ010018172.1:0-12487 GCA_903798205.1 Danio tinwini
TTTGGCATATTATTTCTTAAAACAAGACATCATGTTTTGCTTGCCAAGAAAATGTTTCTTGATATAAGAATTTTTTTGATATTTGGACTAGAAACAAGACAAAAAATCTAAGTAAGAAAAGCATTTTTTTTGCAGTGTAGTAATAATTTGGGCATACTAAAACACATTAATAATGAATATTGATCTGGAGCTTACAAAAAGTGACAGTGAAGCAGTTTTTTAACCCAGAAGAAGACAAGAAAGCATAACAAGCATAATAAAGTGCAAATTCATCAAAAGCAAAAAGCCAATTTGTTTTCAGTTTTCTTTCTGTCTTGTTCTGCGTATTTAAAATAAATCACAGCGGACAATAAAGCTTCCTTCTCGTCCTCATGTAAGTCACTAATTTAGTACAAAAATATATATATACTAATATATACTAATAATATATACAAATTTTATACAAAAATATATATATATACAGTTTTAATGTTTATGTATGCAAATCCAATTAGATTAACATATTTTGTAAACAAAGCAAGTCTGTCATGTAACATACTAAAAGGCAGAAAATATTACTTTACAAACTGTATTGTAAATAAATCATATGAATTTTTTCATATTAGTCAATAATATTACTGACTCAACAATGGTCTAAAAATTTGCAGATTTCTGCATGCGCAGATTCCCGTGTGGCCCACTGAATCAAAGATTATTAACATGAATCAAAAACAGCAAATAAACCATTTAATAAGGCAGCAGGCAGCATTGAAACATGCCACATTAAGAGGAGGGCTGATATGCAAGGCACTTTCTAAACTATTAAGATCTTCATGCCAGAAAGCATTCAGAAATAATGTAGTAATCAAATTCAAAGAAAATAAATATTAAATACATTTTAAATATGAACAGATGTTATGATATTTACAGAAATGCAAAGTTCAGTTCAATAGGAAATCACAGACCCGGCTGCTAAGTCACAAAAATGTACAATCCCTTGTTTACTCTGTTGTGTTTGTCAATGTTTATTATAACATGACTTTTTTTTACTTATTATTATACCAGGGCGACACGATGGCTTAGTGGTTAGCACTGTCGCCTCACAGCAAGATGGTTGCTAGTTTGAGTCCCTGCTAGGCCAGTATGCATGTTCTCCCTGTGTTGCCGTGGGTTTCGCTATAGGTGAATTGAATAAAATAAATTGGCCATATTGTGTGAATGAGTGTGTGTGTGAATGGAGTGTTTATGGGTGTTTCCCAGTACTGGGTTACAGCTGAAAGGGCATCCTCTGCGTAAAACATATGCTGGAATAGTTGGCGGTACATTCCACTGTAGTGACCTCTGAAATAGAGACTAGCCGAAGGAAAATGAATGAATGATTACTCCAGTGTGAAGGCAATAGAAAATGACTGCTTCAAAACATCATGCGGTGAAGTTTAAAAATGACTTTACTTATGAATTACACTAAAATAGAAGTTGATATGAAAAGTGATAAGTTAAAATGAGCAAACTTCTGTCAACATTTTATCGCTCCCAACTCTTTTTCCAAACCTGTTTGACTTTCTTTCTTTAATTCAACACAAAAGACAGACATTTTAAAGAAAGTTGGCAACCTGTGACTTTCATAAGATCTGTTTATACTAATATGGATGTCAATGCTAATCAACATTCTTCAAAATATCTTCTTTTGCGTTCAACAGAAAAAAGAACTCCTAATGTGATGAACAATATCATATAAATTGAGAGTAGTTTTTTATTTTATATTTGGGTGAAATATCCCTTTACATGAGTGAGCAGTATGCAAAGTACAAAAGGTTTTTACCAAGTGTGCCACACACTTTTGAGTGAAGGTCTCGGCCATTAGATCACCCCCTGGGGGCTGGCTGCAGTACAAGTCATAAAGCCTGTCTCCTTCGTGTTAATGAAGGAGACTTGAGACCAAATAAAAAAATGTATTGAAAGATGGTTCTGGTCAGTTAAGGCATGTTATCGTGCTGATATAGGTGCAGACCTTCATTTTTGTAATAAGTATGTTTTGAGCAGTAATTTAATGCTGGGCGTGTCATCGTGATTGACAGCTGTGATTGACAGTTTCTCAAAGCAGACGTTGGAGCTTCGGCAGGAGACTGAAGTGTTACTATTTGATTTCTATGTTATTTTACCATGATAAAATGAGTTGCTCAGCAGTAAACTATAGTTTCTGACATACAGGATCTGGTGGAACACTGTATATTTGGTAAGGTCAGGGCTTTATCAGTTTGCTGATACACGCCTAACCACACAGATAGCAAAGGCTAGTCTCTCGCCTGCCGGAGACTTACCCCTCGGCCTGACTCCGTCTGCTGTACCTACTTGTGCACATTACTGCATTACTCACAGTTTTTTTTAACACTTCCTTAATGTACAAGTGGCTCAAACTCGCTCATTTTGAGGCGGGAACCGGTGGACGTGCAACAACTTTAATCATAAGGTAAACACAAAACAACAGTCTCCATATGGAGCTTCTTCACGGGACTCCACACTTATCATTCAAGCTCGCGTGGCTCTCACCTTCGCCCACACTCATCGGCGCTATCAAGCCGACCAATCACAGAGCTTGCTCTACGCGTACGCGTTACATTTTTTGAGAGGTGCCCATTAACGTCGGCTATGCGTCCACATAGGGGCTAGCCGTAGCATACGTGTGCGCTTGACGCAGAAGTATAAATCTGCCTTTATAGTGCAGACACCAGCGGTTAAGTGAGAACTTCAGGGGGCGTGGTTGATTTGATGTACAAGCGTTTGGTTGGAAGTTCAATTCCGCAGCTCCTCCTCTGGCTCCTACAGGCAGTCCTTCTGTGCATGACCAGGCTCCAATTTTAGCAGTCTTTTGTGACAGTTTGTGCCCGTCACGAGGCGTTTTTTTCCTTCACAGCGTTTAATGGACAATGGCACTGTCACAACATCCATATTTTATACAGTCATTGGTTTTTACTCAAAGCGAAACAGAAAGCAAAACTTTACCAGTAAACAGAAATTTGTCAGATCTTTTGTTATTGTTCCTATAACACAGCTGCCGTTCTGTTTTTCATATATTTGACTACAAAAAACACTAAGAAAACACATAATACAACACTAACAAGTACAACAACTACAACAATAATCACTATGTGTGATGTTTCCTTACTGCCTGGACTGGTTTCTTCTTGGTTTTCTTGTCCAGTCGAGCTGTTTCCTTTTTCTGCTTTTAATTCTGCAAGAAAAGAAAAGAAAAATAAATTATATATACATATATACAGGGTGGGCCATTTATATGGATACACCTTAATAAATGGGAATGGTTAGTGATATTAACGTCCTGTTTGTGGCACATTAGCATATGTGAGGGGGCAAAATTTTCAAGATGGGCGGTGACCAGATTTCTGACGGCAGACACGTGAACTAGGAGAACGGTTTTCTCTCGCGCTTGAACCACATCTGACAGATAACGGTTTTAACACACACCTTTCAAAGTTGTGTGTCACAAAAACACTTCGTAATCCACTCAAAACGCTATTGAAACTAGGGCTGTGCAATATTATCGATACATCTAACTATCGCGATAGTTTCTTTTACGATAGTGTATCGATAGTCCAACATCAAGTATCAATTCAAGCTGTGCCAAACGACCTCCTCCTCCGCTCCTGTAGATGTTGCTAACTCGCGATCAACAAAATGCCAAGAAGTACGTGATCAGAAGTAAGCAAGAGTGAGCATATAAAATATAAAGGTGCCTCCAGCCTCCACACACTCAGGCCCCGTTTACACTGATACAGCTTGTATCACATCACGTGACCACACACACACACACACACACACACACACACACAGCCCCACACACACACACACACTGTCATGCGCTCCTCTGAACTCCAGAGAAGTGTACGGACTCTATATTTTATACAGTCATTGTATTGGTACGGACAGTTTATCAAGGATGTACCACTTGTTAAATGTGATATTTAATTAATCTCGTCTCTAACGACTCTTCAATCTTTTGATTCTATCAGGTAAGGTGTCACAGCATCAGTACACTGCTTCAGTCTTTCGCTTTCACGCTTGTACTAAGTAATTTTAGTGAGAACCTCAGATACTGTTGGTTAGTTCTTGTTGGTTGTGCAGCTTTTTTACCAAGCAAGTGTGTGGACGCCATAACGGCACGGTTCACTCTGCCTAGTCATGCCAGGTCAAGTCACGCGGAAAAAGTGATTGACAGGTGGTAATTTGTGTGTAACTTATCCTTATTTATTTATTTATGATTTGGTTATGAGTAAAACAAAGGCCATGCAGGTCAGGTAATTGAAACGGTAGGCTACAAATAATTAATTAGTTCTGAATAAAAAATTAGTTCACCTCCCCCTATGACGATGATGCCATGGTCCATCGCCATGTTTCACATTAGAAATCGTATGATGCCAAATTGGTCAACATAGCCCAACCCTAAATGCTATACCAGGGAGTACTGAATTAGACAAAAAATAAATGCCATTTAAGCTTTGCAATATATATATATAGTTCTCTGTTCAATCACACTGTGCAGTTTTAGTGAATTGGAATGGATGGAAAATAAATTAGAATTGGAATTTTAATTTGTCTGCTGACTTTATCAAGTTGTCAATATAATGTGACACGCATACTAATACAAACTATTGCAATATATCACAATATTTTTTGTATCGCGATATATCATATTGTGGCCCATGTATCGCGATATATATCATATCGAGAGGCCCTTGCCAATACACAGCCCTAATTGAAACCCATTTTTCGGAGCGAATATTACCAGTTGTGAACACTGTAAACGGAAGTTCTAAACATTCTACCGGAAGACGCTGGTCGCTATGGCGCCCTCCATGCAGCAGCCAAGAAAAAGGTCTATATATATATATATATATATATATATATATATATATATATATAAAAAAAATAGGCATATCACTGGTCAACTTAAACAATTGATCATTTTAAAACATATATTTAATCAAGGAGGGGCGGCACTGTGGCTCAGTGTTTAGCACTGTCGCCTCACCGCAAGAAAGTTGCTGGTTCAAATCCCGGCTGGGTGAGTTGGCATTTCTGTGTGGAGTTTGCATGTTTTCCCTGTGTTTGTGTGGGTTTTCATCCGGGTGCTCTGGTTTCCCCCACAAGTCCAAAGACATGTGATATAAGTGAATTGAATAATCTAAATTGGTCGTAGTGTATGAGTGTGTTAATGTGAGAGTGCATGGGAGTTTCCAGTACTGGGTTGCGACTGGAAGGGCATCCGCTGTGTAAAAAAAATATGATGGTATAGTTGGCGGTTCAGTCCGCTGTGGCAACCCCTGATGAATAAGGGACTAAACCGAAGGAAAATGAATGAAGGAATTTATCAAACAGTTTCACCTACCCTTGAGCAGCAGCAGCACATTCTGATGTTCGGATGTGTGTGAAATGTAGCAGATGAATTTTCCAGCATCAGTGTGTTGAAGATCTTTGAGTTTAAGAGAGAAATTTCTTTGCTCATATTCATCTGGGAAGGTTTCGGCTCGGTCCTTGTAGCGTGGGTTTTGTCCTGCTACTGATTTTTTACCATTGATTACATCGAACACATTCTCACTGTTGTTGTGTCTCCATTTGACATTTATGTTCTCAATCTTATCATCTTCTGTTGAAGAACAGGGCAGGACAACAGATCCGTTAATAACACCCTCAACTGTGACCTGAAGAGAGGCTGAAATGACAGACATTTGTAAACAGGCTTTTCGTTATAACAAAAACAACATTACAGTTTTTCTCCATTGGTTTGGCTCATTTCTTGAAACTGGAATTATATTCTCAAAACAACATGGACAAACCTCCAAACCACTTGGCAATTGTTCACAACAGAATTGATTTTTCTCTTTTATTTCATCAAATTGCAAACGTCTAAGTACATCTTTGCAATTGATTAAGTACAGGTAGCCTACATTTAGCACAATTTCCAAGTCAATAGATCTAGTTGATCTAAACTGATTGTTGATTCTCAGTTCAATGGTTGTTCGCTCCAAAATGTGT
This sequence comes from Danio tinwini, assembly GCA_903798205.1. Taxonomy (NCBI): domain Eukaryota; kingdom Metazoa; phylum Chordata; class Actinopteri; order Cypriniformes; family Danionidae; genus Danio; species Danio tinwini. The sequence goes on from CAIGQZ010018172.1 coordinate 6,031, forward strand.
CAGCGTCATGTCATTGTATAAGTCATCACATGCACAATAGTCTGTTCAATTGTCAAAATTAGTCAAGAACATAATACCATGAATATCATATATGAATCTGTGGAACATTTGATACATTTATTACAGCAACTGGCAGTCAGGTGACACTAGAACTCATTTCAGATGACCAATCAAGCACTGTAGGCTGCATATCATTTTCATAGTTTTTTGTTTGTGTGTTTATATTACAGTATATTATGCTGTTTACAGTACTTTTTTATTCTGATGTATGTTAATTACATGTGTTATTGATTATAGTTACAATTTCATTGGCAGTATGAGTGCAATGTATGATGTCAAATCTGGAGGCTACTCTTAACCTAAAATTCCAACACTATATCATGGCAATTCGTAACTTTTTGATTTAGTGGCTAATTCGGATGAATTTGTATGATCTCATTTATACAATTTAGTATGATTTGCTTATCCCTCAATGATGGTTGGGTTTAGGGGTGGGGTTGGGTGCTATGCCTCTTTTTTAAAATTGTACATTTTCGTACGACTGAACAAGTACGACCTAGCCACTGAACTGACAAATCGTAAAATGGTTGTTTTCTCGTGAGATCAGACTGAAAATCCTCATTCCTTATAATTTTTTAAATCTTTTCCATTTATTTGATTTGATTTTTAACACAATTGCATTCTGTCAAAAGACAAAAAAAAACAGTTCAGTAACCATTTTCAAAAACTGGGCTAAGACTGAAAGGTGGACATGAGGGATATTTCTATGGTCCTCTGTCATAGTGACAAAACATCTAAACATTTTGACTTGCAGTGCTTACGCAATGCTAAAGGGACAAAGTATTTTTGGGGCACTGACTGTTTAAATGAGAAGGAAATTTAGTTTTTGACACATGAACAAACAGTTTTGGGAAAGATATGAGCTTTTGGGAGTGAGCTATAGTGTTGTGCTGAACTGTAAGACTGTTTTGAGTATTAAGAATGTAATTCCTGTTTCAAGAACTGAGCTAAACCAATCGAGAAAAACTGTATTACACAATAAATGTATAAAATAAGCAAATGTTTGAGACAAAATAATGTAAGGAACATCAGGTACACTCTTAAATATTAGTTAAAAACAGGCAGTGTCAGAAAAGAACGTTTAAGTTTTCTCTAAAGAAGATTTCAGTGAATTTTTTTTTTTATTGAATAAATGAAAATTCTGTCATTCCTTTCTTACTCTCAGGTCAAAAGCGCACCTACAGTCTTATGCAAAAGTTTAGCCACCCCTGATAATTTTCATTATTGTAAGCCATAGCCTGCTGGCCTTTCAAATCAGCAATTTCATGTGGACATATTTTATACGTTAGGGAAAAAGCAACATTTAACAAAATTAGACAGGTGCATACATTTTGGCACCCCAACAGAATAATAACATCAATATTTTGTACAGCCACCTTTTGCTGAAATAACAGCCTGTAGACGCTTCTTATAGTCAAGGATAAGTCCCTGAAGTCTTGATGAAGGCATTTTGGGCCATTCTTCCTTGCACAATTTCTCCAGTTCAGTCAGCTTTGATGGGTGCCGAGCACAAACAGCGCTTTTCAAATCAGCCTATAGATTTTCTATGCTGTTCAAGTCTGGGGACTGGGATGGCCATTTTAGAACATTATGTCTGAGCATGAATTCTTTGGTAGATCTAAAACTGTGCTTTGGGTTACTGTCCTGCTGAAATGTCCAACCCTGTCATAACTCGAGGCTCTTGACTGATTCCTGAACATTATTCTTCAGAATCTGCTAATACTGGGTGAAATCCAAGCAACATTAAACTCTGACAAGGTTTCCAGTACTTGTGCTTGCCACACATCATGATGGAGCCCCCACCATAATTTACAGTAGGGAGCAGGTTCTTCTCCTGGAATGCTGTGTTCTTTTTTTCCACCATGCAAAGTGCCGATGGCATCTGTCCACAGTATATTTTTCCAAAATGATTCAGGCTTATCCAGATGAGACTTTGCATACCTCAAATGACTCTTCTTGTTGACAGAATGCAGAGAAGGATTTTTCTGTATCATCCTTCCATTGAGCTTTTCTTTGTGAAGAGTGCGAGAGTGTGAAGAGATATTTTTCTTGGTCTAGCACATTTTTCCTCTACAAGAACTGTTCCTGTGTCCTTTCATTTTCTTACTATATTTCTGACTGTGGAGATAGACTTTAATCCTTTGCGATAGCTTTTAGCAACCTTCTCCTAATTCATGTTGATGAATTATCCTAGTTTTCAGGTCATTTGAGTTTTAAGTTCTTTTGAGGTTCCCATGTTGCTACTTTGTAGTTCACAATAAGGAAAAGCACAACTAGCAATCAGCTATTTTAAATATCCTTTTCATGATTGGTTGCACCTGTGTAAGGATTGTTTAGGTTTTCATGAGTCACTCAAATCAGTTTAGTTTTGTAACTAGTGGTGGGCCGTTATCGTTAACGCGAGACACTTATCGAGCGATAAAAAAAATGTATAGCTGTTAATCTATTCTCAATGTTGGGTTGGGAGCTGGGTCTAGTCTACGCAAGCTATGATGACTTTCCCCTTGATATTTTAGCGTGGATGTATACCTGGCCGAATTGCACAGTTAGTATTCGAACCTGTGTGTATTCCTACTGTGAAATCACCACATCAAACGTGACGTGCTAACATAGATGCAGTTAACTAGAGTAAATCTGATTAATGTTAGCTCCACATCAAACTATCAGGCACCTGTAGAGTTTATGCGTTTGAGTAAAGCATATACAAATTAAACAGACCAGGTGCTTTTTAAAATGAATGACGATGAATGAAAGTCAAACCGGTGAGCAGTCTGACAAAAAAAGTGCCCTTCTAATTCAAATCAGCAGGATGCCTTTCTGGATCTTTTACTTACTTCGAACACACTGACTACGCTTACATGGACTTCAGTAATCTAGTTATTTGCCTTAATAGACAATAATATAATTAAGGTGTTTACATAAAGTGCTTTCATGTAAGAGTTTCCTGTAATTTTGGGTGACTTTAACTGCAGTTTGGCAGTTTCACATTCACTCATGAACATTTCATTCATGCCCCCGTGACAAACTGGGGTATTAGAAGCAAATAAGGAGTAAGGACTGGTGAGAGTGTTATGGAATTTAATAACGCACGCCAAATGGAAAGAAAAAACGTCCGCATTTTGCAATGTGTGTGTGTGTGTGTGCAGTCCTTTACTGACAGCCGCGTATGTGGATCTTGTTGGAAAATATGGTGAAAAGTCCTACATGACAGTAATAGTTTGTGGTGTTTACTTTAAAATGCCACTAATATATGCATACTCCACATCTTAAGTCCATTTCTGTTTAGTTCAGTTATGACTTTAGTCGGATTAAGGTAATCAAAAATCGCCTTCGGCAGAATTCAAATGAGCCATTTTAATCTATATTAATTCTAAGATTACAGTGAGATTAATCTGTATTTAAAATGCCCACCTATAGTTGTAACCAATCAGCATTAAGTCACTACAGGTTTTGAAATCCACACAAAAGAGAGAGTGCCCAAAATTTTATTATTTTCAATTATGCCTATTTTTCATCTTCAATTTAATTTCACACATCTCAATACTGCTACACTGTGTATTTCTGTTACACTCTATTCTAACATGACATTATCTAGACCGAATGGCATTTCACTGCGATCTTCTCTTATAAAGAAAAAGCACATAATAAAGCAGCCACAGAGGGGTGCCCAAATTTTTGCGTAAGACTGTATACTTGAAAAAACTGATCAATAAAGTTGTTAATTTTGTTTTATGTTCACACAAAAATATTTTCTTTGCTTCATGATATTTCAAATGAACTGTATTTTTTAGATGTGTTGTTGAGATGCTCACCTGTGGTAATCAGCACTGCAAACACACAAATGATGAGGCAGCAACTGTGAAGAAAATAAGACATTTAAACTCAGCTAGAATATAATATTAATTTAGGCTTGTATAGATTACATACAGAGACGAGTGTACAGGATAGAATTAGGCATTGGACAATAACCGTTTTCAAGCTATACCGTGGTTTAAAAAAGTCAAAGTTTTAAAACCGGCAACATTTTTTGTAATACCGTTCCTAAGGTATGTGTAAGATTTTTTTATTTACGTTTTTTAGGACACCAGTATCTCCAGCAGATATCCAAAAATGCTGTTTTAAATCATAAAGAATCTGTTTTTTAAATAAATGAAGAGAGCAGAAGTGAAGGATTCATTTAAATTATTTAGCCTGACATGTTTACTGCTCCAACATATTTTAAATGTTTTTCAAAATAAAATATATTGTATTCAAAGAGGAAAAAAGTTTTAGTTTATTACCCAGACATTTAAACAGAATATATTTTAGAGCAGTAATCACAATACCGTGAAATCTTTATCCAAGGTTATCATACCGTCAGAATCTATACCGGCCCATGCCTAAATAGAATACTGTCTAAAACATTTTACTTAAAAGGACACCAGCCAAAAATGAAAGTTTACTCATCCTCAAGTGGATTCAAACATTTATGACTTTCATTCTTTTGTTGACACTAAATCAAACAGATTTGGAACAAGTTATTGATCAGTAAATGATGACAGAATTTTCATTTTTGGGTGAACTATCCCTTTAATAATATTTATTATTGCCACACAGCAAGAAGGTGCTGGTTCAAGTCCCAGCTGGGTCAATTGGCATTTCTGTGTGGAGTTTGCATGTTCTCTCTGTGTTGGCGTGGGTTTCCTCTACGTGTTCCAGTTTCCCCCACAGTCCAAACACATGGCCTATAGGTGAATTGAATAAACTAAATTGGCTGTAGTGTAGTGTAGAGACTAAGGTGAAAGAAAATGAATGATGATTTCATTTAAACTAAATTATATAGACCAATGTATAAAACACACAAAAAAAGATGTTTTATAGAATTATCTGTTGTGTGGTCCTAGACCTGACTAATGGCCAAGAATTAGGTTTATTAAATCTAAACTCCCTGACTTCATCCCTCTTTTCTGCTCCATACAAAACATAAAAATAAAATCTATCAGGAGATATGCTTAGCCAAAAAAAGATCATCATCACATTATTTAAACTTTAGTTTTGTGCACTTCCAAAACTCACTGTGTGCCGAAACCTGTACATAAAAGGCTGTTGCCCCTGCCATAAAATGCACCCTCTCTGAAATGTCCATTAACTTAAATTGATATTTTTTTAAATAACAGCATTAAGACACTGAGAGTGAACCCTTCCCTTATACAGAAGATTACAGTTGTTGGTTTTTTACAATTATTTGTAAACCTAGTGCGTTTTAAAATGCATTTCACTTATTGTTTTTGCTTTATCCATCAAGATAATAATCATATTACGTTTTAATCAATTATGACTTTTGGTTTTTATGTAGACTGAGAATCCCAATGAAAGTCTATGAAAGGGGTGCATTTTATGGCAGGGGTTCGTTTCTCGGCACAACACCTGCTGCACAACGCATGAGCAGCGCGTATTTTTTTTGACATGCATGTTCATAACCAGGATTTATACCGGGAGCGGGAACACGAGCAGCGCGTCAGCAACAAACAAGATCAAGCGAGAGGCACGCGGGTATATTTTCTGCGCGCACGTTTGTTTTCGATTACATTCCTGCAGCGTTGGTTCGGTTGCACACAGACAATAACACCTTTAAAAAACGATAAAAGTCTTTGAAACCGTCTTTATTATAACGGACAAATATTTCACGGAGATGTTTTTTTTTTTGTGCGTGAGAAAATGGATGTGTGGTGAGAGCGACAAAACTGTCAATTGCGCGACTTTCACTCCGAATGCGTGAGGGTTGGCAGCCCTGTAAACACTAAGTCATGGCAATAACGTTAGCTTATCTCTACACATCTAAACCTGCTACTGTTAACGGTTTAACGATTTGAAAATGAGCCTAATCAACTTACGTGACAGTCATTATATTCGGAAATACTACCGTGTAAGCGAAACCGAAAGTATATTTTTTGTTCTTCTTCATCATCTTCTTCTTCGTTGTTTTATGGCGGTCGGCAACCAACGTTAAGGTGCATTACCGCCACCTACGATACTGGAGTATGCGCCTGAGTCAACTACCTCTCAAATAAAAAACAAAACAAAAAAACAAACAAACTATTAACATATAAAATAAAAAATATTTTAAATTCTGTTAATTAGTCCTGTTCTTGTTGGATAATTTAATAAACTGTCATTGTTAATGGCCCCCAAGAATAATTTTAATGCTGATTTCAAAAGAGTTTTGCTTCTTAATTTCATTCATTTTCTTTTTGGCTTAGTCCCTTTATTAATCCGGGGTCGCCATAACGGAATGAACCGTCAACTTATCCAGCACATGTTTTACGCAGCTGTTACGTCCCGACCAGTCTAGGGTTGGCGGGAACAATAACAAAAGTAGAAATAAATAAATAAATGAAACTTTTATAAAAACTCAATT
>CAIGQZ010018208.1:595-10611 GCA_903798205.1 Danio tinwini
GATGGATGGATGGATGGATGGATGGATGGATGGATGGATGGATGGATGGATGGATGGACGGACGGACATATATTATAAAAATTGTATAAATGAAAATTCTAATCTGGATTTCCTATGAGGACTATAATGCAGAGTAATTTATCTAAACATCTGGTGTTTCAGAATAATGCATGTCGTATATTACTGAATGCTTTATCTCAATTTCTCCCATTCTCATTTCTCTCGAGTTCTGACAGCAGCATGTGCTTTATTATTTGTGGTAAAGTATTCATCACTGTAAATGTTTCAGAAAGCCATTATTTATTATAATTATCAACACTAAAACCCTTCAAACACCAGCTGTGATTGAATCCACCTTTAAACTCATCCTCCGCTCGTGTGCATTTGTTTCATTCTCATACTGCAAACAGCAGAACTCATCTTAATAAACAGCATCATATGTGTCATTATTACACTGTAAGATTAATTAGACATGTCATTCTATAATGCAGTGGTGTCAATGTTTGCTTTGACTGACTTACTTTTACTCTCTCTTTCCCATCACAGACACTGACCACTAGTCAGGGAGCAACTCAGAAACCAAGTCGACTCGTTTTCACAGACGTGGCTGATGCTATTAATGCATGACAACACTCACGAGCTGCACAGGACAAAAAAAAAAACACACACAAAAATATGGACACACACACACTGGCATTCAGAAATACTTGCAATGATATTTAGTATGATATTATAACAACAACATCCAACTACAAATTAAAACATTGCATTTCCGTCTGGCACTGCCTTTTCAAATCAATAGTTTCTAGACCAACAATTACAACAAGTACACTTTTGAAAGTATTTATCACAGAAGAAATGATTGCAGAAAACAAACAATAATATTTTTACACTGATTATTAAGAAATCACAAAGTTTAAGCACACTTGAAAGTTCATTCTGCTCTTCTACAAGACTGGATTTGGTCTAAATGTTGTGTGCACTCCTGCAAAATGGACTTTATTTTTCTTAGATCGATTTCTTAGATCAAGCCTCGCTCATGAAACACGAGGCGAACGTCTCTGTAAATTGTTTGTAGAAATGGTGCAAATGCAACTATTTACACATGGTTTTTATAAAGTGCTCTGGAAGTATTTTCCTAATTCATTTTCCTCATAAGGGATTTGAAAAAATGCCTGTGTTAAAGCTTTAAAATCCATGATCTGAAACATCAAGCTATGAGAAGAATCACATTTGAAACCACAACCCCATTGTGAGTTTAAAAGGAATATAAAATAATTAATTAAAGATTTATCAGTTAATTAAAGGTGCTGTATGTAAGTTTTTGACTCTTGTAATGCATAAAAACATCATATGTTCGCAGATATTTAAGAAACATGCTAAGTGAACATTCTTGTTTTTCTCAAAAATAATGCTGAAGTCAGATATTCTGCTTTGAAAACGTGCGTTACCTGCCGTAACGTCTGTCTTTGTTTTGGTTGTTTCCGCCCAATGATAGTTTAGGCAATTCGTCACCTTGGAATTATAAAGTTTCTATCTGCGTTCTGAATGATTTTGAGATATTGAGCTTCAAAGTTTTTGCATTCCATAGCAAACAGTATGTGTGTAACATTTGTTTATAAAAAAAGTCTTAAAATGTAAACAACTTATAAAAAAACATCCCATAATGTAAATAAGTTATTTAATAAGAATATGTCAATAACTCAATTTAGAATTTTAATTCTAAGGTGACGAATAATATTCCAGCACCCCGGGTTGCCTTGGTGGAAAACTACGTATTTAATTTATTCAGCCATGAAGGCTCTCAAAAATATGCATCTGTGACCAAAATGCGACCTCTGGTGGACAGTAACAGACTCCGAAAATGAGACGCAGATTCAGAGTTACACATGAGGTGGTTATTAATTAGCAAATAATATAAATATTACGAACGTAAACATTAGATGAGCAGGTTACAATGTAACCCTGTGTTCTAACAACACACTATGTGACGAGATTTCCAGCGATAAGCAATTTGGCTGTTTGCACCAGACGAAACACGACAGAAATTTAAATACATCCATTCAGAAGCACAGAATAGTGCACTTACTGCACTCCAACGAAATGATAAGGTTTATAACCTAATTAATACATATTTAACCTCTTTAACATTAATAAATGTACATGCTGAATGATTGATATTTATTGGCCTCCACTGAGTCGCAGTTCTAAAGTTCGGTTTATTTTATTTTAAAGATCTGAGGTGAACTATCTGCTGCTGCTTTCAGTAGTATGCCAATAAACGTCATGTAAAACGGCATTCAAACTCACATTATTAGCATTTAACACTGAATAAAGCACATGATCAGTACCAGAGGTGATTATTAGCCTGAGGTGATTATTAGTGATTATTTCGGATATGCAAAAACAAATGCGCATAACTGAGTAGGAAAAACTTCTTATTCGACAAGAGAAGATGCGCATAAACTAAGATGGAAACACTTTTATCAAACAAATTCCAGTATGCGCATTAAAAAAGGTCATGTGATTTTGTTATAAGAGATCATGTGATGATAAAAATGTGTGTGAATGGACAAACCAGTAGGCTGAGCACATTGTAAAACATCTGAAATGTTGTTTTGGTCATTCTAAAACACCGTAACCGTTTCAGTATTATTGTTATTATATTATTAATGACCTCCAGAATCCAGAGCACCTGTGCTCGCTTCTTACGCCTTCAAACGCCACCGCGTGTTCACTGCGTGTCAGGATTGCCTTCTGAGATGCAAGTCATTTATTAAATGATGAAAAGATTGACGCAGCTTCTCATACCACAGTAAATTCCGTTTTTACTGTTGATATTTTGCGCCAGTTAGTCAGGAAGTGATGATTTTGTTCGCATTAACTCAATGGATGGAAACGCTGCTTTATTCGCACGTCTTTTATTCGATAATCCAGTTTTGCGCATAAAGTTTATTCACATTTTTGGATGGAAACATAGCTGGTGTCAGTTTATCCTGTTGTTCACCTGTGAGAAGTAGAAGCTGTTTCTAAAATAGTGATTTCAGGTGTTGGTTAGAACAAAAACTCCTTTTAGTATGTAAAACATTCCTTCTATCGTGTGGCGTTGCTTTTAGTTAGAAAACAGTTCAAATCAGCCTTAAATCAGCCTTTAGGCTCGATAGTCAGGCACACTCAAGTCAATCTGGCAACCTGCGTTTGCGTGGACTCAACAGAGGAGGAGCCGAGTGAAAATGTGTTTTGATCCAGGAGTGCAATACCTAGTTCAACCACTGGGTGTCAGACTTACATACTGCATCTTTAATTATGTAGTTGAATCCACAAAATCGGTATCAGATTTACTTCAAAAATGAAAATATTTTAATATTTTAAGAGGAAAAAATGACATGATTCACTTTATAAACGTGGGCGAGGCTCAGGGTAGGTGCAAATCTGATTGGTGGATCGTGCTTACAGCATCATGGGTAATGTAGTTTTTCTGCATTAATAAAATATGACTGTTTAAATAACAAATTGAATTACTGTGATCAGATGGGATCAACATATATATAATCATTTTACAACTTCAGAGCTCACAACAGGTCTGTTGGTTTTGTTAAGGATCCATTTATTTATGGAGAAAATCAACGGCATTTTACTTCTGAAGGCAGACAGTTGTTCACCAAAAAATGGAAATTTACTCACCCTCAAGAAGTTCTAGATGTTTATGAGTTTCTTCTGGAAACCACTATTGACTTCCATATAGAAAAAAAAATACAATGGATGTCAGTGGTTACGGGTTTCATTTTTGGGTGAACTACCCTTTTACGCAATCGTTTCAAACTCAATTCCTGGAGGGCCGCAGCTCTGCACAGTTTAGCTCCAACCACCTCCAAATCACACCCGCTTAAAGCTCGGTCACACTGGACTTTTCTCCCCATAGACTTCCATTCATACGCACGCGAATGCGTCAGACCGGAAACGCAGGGTCATGCATCAAGTTTCGCTGCTGTGCAAAGTTCAAGCTTGGTGAACTTGAACCTGCGAAATCGCATCACTTGACTGCATGAGACCAATCGAGGATCAAAACATGACCTCTCTGGACAGAAATGTAAAACATGGAGCAATCACTCGCTTTTTTTAAAGGGCACCTATGGTGAAAAATCTACTTTTCAAGCTGTTTGGACAGACATATGTGTAGGTATAGTAAATAGACCATCATATTAGGGTGATATAAACACACCCAGTCCTTTTTATTTCAATTTAACAACATAAAAATGGTGGACCAATTGGAGCGGTTTTAAGACCGACCGCAACTTGACATGGGAGTGCCCCCGCCCACCAATATTGATTGACAGCTGCGTATTAACATGTCACCGTAGTAACGTTTGTAATTATATCCACAAGACAGGACGTGCGCAAATCAACCCTAAATAAAAGGTCTGTTCAGTTTAGGATCATCAATCATCATCAAATTTGATCAAGAGTGAGTTTGACAAGTTTAAAATGTTTTAAAACAGTGCATGTGTTAATGAATTACAGAGATTTACTTCAGATTTACTTCATCACCACAGCCGTGTGTCAGAACAATAATAAAAGACGCTTCAATCCCGGTTTGTGGGCGTTAAATCAGGTTTATTTTGTATATTAACGTAACAGATATCCATACAGCAGTGGAGATTAACCTGTATCCTGTCACATTTGCGTGCAAAGACAGTGCAAAGCTAAACGCGTATGTATGTGCGTGTGTGTCTGCGCTGTGTGTGTGTGTGTGTCTGTGTGTGTGCGTGAACTTTGTAACGACATTGTGTGTGACTCATCCTGCAGCTCCACACAACAACTGCATCATATAATCATTGATAAAGCTCTTACTGTAGTTTTTGTCACAAACTTTACGTGAGATCTGCTTCCTTTATGTCTGTGTCAGTTGTCTGAGGCAGCCGATGGTGGAGACTGAGGCACGCGCGGCAGGCATGTGGACACGGTGGGCGGGGAGGACTAGCCTTAAAGGCGCAGTACACAAAAACAGCAAAAAGCTGCTGAGAACTACAAAACACCATCTAGTGAAAGCTGTAATAAATAATCTGATGGGTGTTTTGAGATGAAACTTTACAGACACATTCTGGGGACACAAAATCCTTATATTAAATCTGGAAAAAGGGGTAACCTAGGTGCCCTTTATTGCCGAATCATCTTGTTTAATCCAGCCCCTTTTCGCAGAGCCAGAATTTCAAAAGCTCAAACTCCAGTGTGACTGCAGCTTAATACTGTCTTGAACACCTTGATTAGTCGGATCAGCTGTGTTTGATTAGGGTTGGAGCAAAGGCTGTGGCCCTCCAGGGATTGAGTTTGAGACCTATGCTTTAAGGCTTGTTGTGTTTTTTTGAATGACTGATTATTTTATATATATATATATATATATAAATAAATGTGTTTAATTGTTTGTTTTTAAGAAGGGACTCCAAATGCAACTTTAACGTCCTTTTAGTTTGGTGAATGATTTAATTTTTTATTTAAGCACAGCTGAAAGTGTTCTGTGAACAGATTTGTTTATTAAAAGCCAACATGAAATGTATCTGAGAATAGAATTTTAATGTCAAAGTTGCATTTGTTTCAATTGAACCGTGATGGCCATTATTTCAGTATATTATTATTATTATTGTTGGTCTTCCATGTGATATGAACTCATTGTTTTTTTTTGGTCTGTGAAGCAAATGACGACCACCGTTTATGACCGCTGGTTACACAAAAATGTACAATAAAAATATTTTGTAGATGAAATAGCAATCCTCTGTGCACCACAAACCAGCGGTGTGGATCACTGTAAAGAATTTTTTTACTTTTATGGACAGAATAAGAATAAAAAATTAATATTTACACTTTGATGTTTGCATGTGTGTTCTTGAAAACTAGTGACTCTTGTTTTTACTTTTACATTTTGTCTAATGCCGCCGAGTTCAGACTGCATGACTTTCAAAGTAGTCGTGTCACGGATGCTTTCACACTGCAGGACTATCTGGGCTAGCGTTTTGTCGCTGCTTTGTCTACACTGCAAGATGGATCAGCGACAGGAGGTTTCACACTGCATGACTTTAAAATAGGAAGAATCACCGACAACTTTGTCCAAACTACGTCTTACAACCAAAAACACGTAGTATATCTTTTGATATTAACTACATAACAAGAAAGAAGCATTTAATAGGGTAGAAAATGTACATATTTGCTCACCTGAGATTGAAGGGAATTAGTCATTTCTGCTCAACTTTTTTTTGTTCGACCCAGTTGTGGTTTTGCTCAGATGACACGTCAAACAGACACAGTGCTCCTGCCAAATTTACACTAGCTTTTCCTCCATTTCTTAGGTCCAAATAAACTGAAAATAAGCGCTTTTAACTCCTCCGATTTGAATCTCCGACAGCTCCAGATATTTAGCGCACCAAATATCTCACAGGCATGGGCGACTCGTCGGCGATTCTTTCAGATAATGTCTTTTGCTGAGTTCAGACTGCATGATTTTAGTCCTGATTTTGACTCGCAGACAGGTTTTGAGAAATCGCAGATAAATGCCTGGAATCACAGGCAAATCGGTGCTCGTGCACGCGAGTGACAATCACACAGTATGAACGATCAAGGATGCGATATGAGAGAATCACAGATGAGTCGCCGACGCCCGTGATGATATTTGGCATGTTAAATATCTGGAGCTGTCGGCGATTCAAATCATGCTGTGTGAAATATGTTCTGATTGAAAATAACATCCGCGGTCACCTACAGCCAATAAGAGAGCAGCATTCACTAGTGTGGGTATCTGCAGGCCAGCGGGAGGCTGGGGGAGAAGTTAAAAGAGCTCATTTTCAGTTTATTTGGACCCAAGAAATGGAGGAAAAACTAGTGTAAATTTGGCAGGAGCACTGTCTGTTTGATGTGTCATCTGATCAATATCACAATCAGGTTGAAAAGTAAAAAAAAGTTGAGGAGAGATTGCGAATTCTCTTTAAAAGCCGGATGAGCAACACACATTTCTAAAGCTAAAGCCTTCTGTTTACATCATGTAGTTAATAACGAAAGATATATTACGTGACCTCACGTTGTTTCCATGTCACTTCTCGCGTTTGTTTGGTTGTGAGACGTAGTTTGGATACAGTTGTCTGTGATTCTTCCTATTTTAAAGTCATGCATGATCTCTCCTGTCGCCGATTCATCCTACAGTGTAAACACAGCACCGACAGAACACTAGCGCAGATAGTCATGCAGTGTGAAAACATCCGTGACAAGACTACTTTGAAAATCGTGCAGTCTGAACTCGGCATTAGCAGACATTTTGTCCAAAGCCACTTACAACTGAGGAGGCATTCAGCGATTCAACAAGAGGAGGAAACATACACAAGAAGTGCTTATTATACAAAGGAACTGTTAGTGCTCAGAGAATTAAGTGCTAGAGCAGGTGTCACCAATCTCGGTCCTGGAGGGCCGGTGTCCCTGCAGGGTTTAGCTCCAACTTGCCTCAACACACCTGCCTGGATGTTACAAGTATACCTATAAGCCCTTGATTAGCTTGTTCAGGTTTGTTTGCTTAGGGTTGGAGCTCAAATCTGCAGGACACCGGCCCTGCAGGAACAAGTTTGGTGACCCCTGTGCTAGAGTAAGACGGGCAGAGTTTGTTATAAATGAGTTAAATGAGAGTTTGTTTTTGATAGACAGAAAAAAGTGTTTCTACAGGTGGTTTGTCAAGCCCTCACCTGTGTGTGGTACACTTCATACATACAGTTTTTTTGATGTATGTAGTGATTGTTAAGAAAGTGTTTGGTGCAACTATGCAAACTGGTGCAAGCGTCGGTTAAAGTGTCAGAGAGATGAAAGAGTGTGTTTTCTACAGGTGGTTTGTCAAGCCCACTCACCTGTGTGAGGCACACTCATTCATTTTCCCCTTATTTATCAGGGGTCGCCACAGCAGAATGAACCGCCAACTATTCCAGCATATGTTTTACGCAGCGCATGCCCTTCCAGCCGCAACACAGTACTGGGAAACACCCATACACTCTCGCACACACTCATACACTACGGACAATTTAGTTTATTTAATTCACCTACTCTAGCGCATGTGTTTGGCCTGTGGGGAAAACCGGAGCATCCGGAGGAAACACAACACGGGGAGAACATGCAAACTCCACAAAGAAATGTCAAGTGGCCCAGCCAGGACTCAAACCAGCAACCTTCCTGCTGTGAGGCAACAGTGCTAACCACTGAGCCACCGTGCCGCTGAGTAACACTCAGACTTGCATAATATAACTGTAATAGTGAATCAGAAGTCCATGCAAAAGGGAAAATCATTCCACCAGTGCGGAACATTCAATGGAAAAGCTTTGGAAAGTGATTTTTTGGTTAATGCAATGAAGACAACGACTGAAGGATTGTGTGTCTCACACTGTAATTTTATTCACGAACAAACAGCTGCATAAACATCTTTACTGGCCTTTGAAGAGTATAAAAAACAGGTATGAAAAACCCAAGTTACCTGAGGCTTTAACCATGAGGCATGCTGTCTTACTAAACTGATGCTATAAACCACAATGCACTGCTTTAATTTACATAAAAAAATGACACAATAAAAAGTTATTTTACACAAAATGTCACCCAAAACTGAAAATTGTGTCATTATGTACTCACCCTTCGCTTGTCACAAACCTTTATGAGTTTCTTTCTTCTGTTGAACATAAAAGAAGATATTTTGACGAATGTTGGAAACTGGTAACCATTGACTTCCAAAGTTTTTATTACTAGTGTGGAAATCAATGGTTACCAGTTTCCAACATTCTTCTAAACATCTTATTTTAGGTTCATCAAAACGCCAATAAGGATCGGAACCAATTGACTGCGAATAAATACAGTTGAAGTCAGAATTATTAGCCCCCCTGAATTATTAGCCCCCCTGTGTATTTTTTACCCAATTTCTGTTTAACGGAGAGATTTTTTCAACACATTTCTAAACATAATAGTTTTAATAACTCATTTCTAATAACTGATTTATTTTATCTTTGCCTGATGGCAGTAAATAATATTTCGATGTTTTTCAAGACACTTCTATACAGCTTTAAGTGACATTTAAAGGCTTAACTAGGTTAATTAGGTTAACTAGGCAGGTTAGGGTAATTAGGCAAGTTATTGTATAAGGATGGTTTGTTCTGTAGACTATTGAAAAATAGCCTTAAAGCTTAAAGGGGCTAATAATTTTGACCTTAAAATGGGTTGTAAAAACGTAAAAACTGCTTTTATTCTAGCCAAAATAAAACAAATAAGACTTTCTCCAGAAGAAAAAATATTATCAGACATACTGTGAAAATTTCCTTGCTTTGTTAAACAATTTAGGAAATATTTAAAAAAGAAAAAACAAATTCAAAGGGGGCTAATAATTCTGACTTCTACTGTATTTCAATTTTTGGGGGTGAACTATCCCTTTAAGACTATTTACTGTATTGACCTTATTCTGCGATGCAGAAGTGTGCACGTTTTTGCGTTTGTTTTTCGATTCATTTGCCTATGGGAGAAATGACTAGGAATAATAAATGGCAGAAAATTCTCTAACTACTTGCTCTACAAACAAGTGTGTTCATGACTACACATAAAAAGTAGAATAATATAATTAGAAAATATCAGTTTGCAACATCAAGCAGCATAACAAGCTTTTTTTAACGTCTAAAAAGCAATGAAAGTGAACGAGACAGAATGTGTCGAGCCAAAAAGATTCAAATGGCTGCATCTGCTCGTGCATCAACAACACTGGAAAAAAAAAAAAGATTCACTGAATTTACACTATTTTTTTATGGTAAGTGGTTGCTAACAGTTTATATAGGCTGAATTTAAACAAACAAATTAAACATAGTACTGTTCAACTTCAGCCCATGTAAATTGTTTGCAATAAGGTCCATTAGTTAATGCATTTACTAACATGAACTAATCATCATTTATTAATCATGATTCAAAATTCACTAATGCATTATTAACATCCAAGTTCATGCTTGTTAACATTAGTTAATGCA
>CAIGQZ010018251.1:0-10885 GCA_903798205.1 Danio tinwini
AGCGCAGCAGAGTTGTTAAAGTTCTTGTTTTCGCGTGAGAGCAGAAAACAGACTTAGTGTCTTTAATTGCTAAAGCTAATTTTTAGGCCTTAAAAAGTCTTGCGTTTATCAAAATATTGTGTTGTAGGTCTTAAATTAATTTAAACAGGTCTTAATTGTCCATGAAAAGCTACTAATTCAGGCCGAAACCATCCAATCACCAGCAATCCATCTCAATAAAACTTTTAACAAATAGTTACATTTTAACTCTATTTACCAATATAGTTTAATAGGTTTCCTTACAATAACATTAGTTTAAAAGGTCTCAATTTATTTATGGCGAGGACACTGACCTGGACAGACAGCTGTGCATACATTTTGCTATTTTTTTTCCTTTAAAGAAATTTTGTTAAAGTGCATCTATAAAACCAGTGTTTGCTTGTTTAACACATTATTAATAACTAAATTTGACATTTATTTTTGATGTGGATAGTAAAAATCTTATGTAAAAAATCTCTGAAAAGTCAGAAATTTCATTAATAATGGTCTTAAAAAGGTCTTTAAAAGTCTTAAATTTGACTTTATGAAACCTGCAGAAACCCTGTTCAATCTTTTTTTTCAATCTAAACTTTTTTTAGGTTATACAATGTTACGTTTTAATATTTATATTTAATATTACATTTTATTTTTAATATTACATTTAATATTTATTTAGCCAGTTTGATTGTAAGTTGAGATTACAAATTTATTTGATTTATTGAAAAAATTAGCAGCAGTTCTTTTTAATACCTTCAATTTTATTTATTCATCTTCATTTGAGTATTTGTCTGTTAATGCATATATGCAATATTGTTTAAAAGGTTGTTTTCAAAATAATTAATATTTTTATTTAGAAATATCTTGCAAAGTGACTGTATAATGAAATAAATGTTGATCTTCACCTTTCTGTTCATTAATAAATCTTTAAAAATGTAAAGCAAAATAAATGATGACAACAAATGTTTTCATGCTTTCAATTTAACTTATTTTAATATACTAATCAGATTTCATCTAAAAAAACTAAATGTACATCTTAACCTTTCTTTTCATTAATAAATCCTAAAAAGGGTATCTATAAAATTCTGATAATAATTTGTTGACCATCATAATTCATTCATTCATTTTTTTCCACAGTCCCTTTGTTCATTAGGGTTCGCCACAGTGGAATGAACCGCCAACTTATCCAGCATATATTTTACACAGCGGATGCCCTTCTAGCTGCAACAAAGTACTGGGAAACACCCATACACACACATTTACACACACACTCATACACTACAGCCAATTTAGTTTATTCAATTCACCTATCGTGCATGTGGGTGGACTTCTAGGGGAAACCGGAGCTCCCAGAGAAAACCCACGCCAACACGGGGAGAACATGCAAACTTCACACAGAAATGCCAACTGACCCAGCCGAGACTCGAACCTGCTTTGACACAATATACATTGTGAAAGTGCAAAGATGAATAAATGAATCAAATCCGCATATTTAAATGATTTCTGAATGCTCATATGAGTAATGATGCTAAAATTCAGCATCAGTAATATATTGCATTTTAAAATATATTCAATTAAATTTTTAAATCATGAAGATATTTACAGAATTTACTGTAATTGTGATCAGATAATTGGAGATTAGGTGAACTGAAACAACACAATTCTTGACTTTTTTGAGGGGACAACGTAATTGTTTTATGTTCAATCCACTTAAAGTTGTAATAACTTATAAGTAAACTTAATTATTTGATGTTGTCCTAGCACAAATCATTTGTGTGAAACCCAGCTACCACTGAAACCAAGTCATGACAACAAATGTTTTTATTAGAGGTGTGAACCTACACTGGTCTCACGGTTCGGTTATGATTGTCATGCCATCGATTTGGTTCAATTCAATATCTCGGTGCATCACGGTGCATTGACGATGCTTTCCATACACAGAGTTTTTTCTTCACAACACAAGAATAATTTTTTTTTATTAAAATCTATAAATATATTCTAATATATTATTTGTAATACAATTTTGTCTTTTTAATACAAGCAATAAGATACATGTACTGTACCTTTTAATTTTACCTGCTCGAAGAAAACACTCTTATTGAACGTTTTAAACAACTTAAATACATGCACTGAAGACAACATGAGCATTATAGCAAATAAACTAATGTAAATATTGTCCTGCTTGTTTTTTGAGTGCTGTCGAGAGAGTTCTTTGATTGGTCATTGTCCTCACCTGCTCAACAGAATGGGCTGCGATTGGCTCTAAAACGGTCAGCACTGTAATGCGCGGTTATCACAGGTAATCTGTAATAGACGCGGTGGAGAAAACTCGCACTACAGAAGCGCTCTTGTCTGGTTCCATAAGGTATTGCATTAACAACCGAGAGGAGTGGAAAAGTTACCTCACAAACACGCCTGCGCGTCAAATGTACAAAGTGAGAGAGATGCAAAGATGGAGTTTTACCAACTTTCATTTTTTCCTAGTAGCTAAATAGCGGCTCGTGTGCTGAACCTTCTTCAGTGTCAGTAAACGACTGTCCAGCAAACTCACAAGCAGTGAATTGTGCACAATTATCTGCTTTTTAAGTAGTTGGAGCAATTTATTTTCTCGCCCTCGCCTCCTTCGCCATAGTATTCTACCGCGCCATACACTGCAAAAAATGCTTTTCTTACTTAGATTTTTTTGTCTTGTTTCTAGTCCAAATATCAAAAAATTCTTATATCAAGAAACATTTTCTTGACAAGCAAAATATAATGTCTTGTTTTTAAAAATAATATGCCAATAATAAGTCAGTTTTTCCCTAAAACAAGCAAAATAATCTTGTTTCTCCTTTTGACATGAGATTATTTTGCTCACCCCATTGGCAGATTATTTAGCTTGTTTTAAGAAAAAACTCACTTCAATTTGGCATATTATTTCTTAAAACAAGACAACATGTTTTGCTTGTCTAGAAAATTCATCTTGATTTATTGGCTCGTTTCCACTGACTGGTACAGTACGGTACGGTTCGATATGGGTCACCTTTATCAGGCTTGCGTTTCCACTGCTAAAAGGGTACCAGTGGTACTCTTTTGATGGGCGTGGTGTACGACAGAAAGTTGCAGTCAATGTAATTTTCGCTCGAGAAAATGTCTAAAGTAAAGCTGTATGGGTCACTCATCATATGAGAAGCATTTCTCACAAAAAAGATGCTTTACGCACAAATACTTCTGTATAAATGTTTATTACTAACTTTACTATGAACATGAGTTGATTATAACTGCAGATTAATGACAGTGCGAAATAGCCTACTGTAACTTCTGCAATCATATAAAATAAATAAATAAATGCAACATATATGAACACATACAGACCCTTACAGTCTCCGATATGTTACCACTTACAGAAAAACTACACACCGCATATATTTAGGCCTTATTTTGGTTTAAAACAGCAGGAAATACAGCCCATAGTCAGTGCAAACCTCTCATGATTAAATGTGTCCGTAATCTTCAGCAGCACGTGTAGCCTCTTGTTAAAAAGTAATTCCATCAGTCTGAGTTCATAATAGTCCAAAAGGTGATGATAATAGTTAAACATGGCAGTTTGTTCACGTTTGCTGAAAAAAAATAATGTGCTCCTTTTTTCCGGCTGCTCCTTTTGTTTTTCCGCGCGTCACTCTCGCGTTTGTCAGTTTCTGACAGGATCAGGTTTTAAAAGCACGTCAATAATCAAGCGCACGTTATTATCATCAGCTCAAGAAGTTTGTTATTCCAAATATAGACGTGGGGTGAGCGCAAGCAAGAAAGCGAAACCGCTCGCGCTTCAGACTGGCTCGTAGAAAACTACGGGGCACAGGGTAAAACCTGCTCTTCTCTTTGGCTTTGTGGCTGTTTATCAAGAGATAAACCCTGTCCGGGTAGAACAGGGCTCGTTATTATATGTATATATCATTACACTGTAATCTCTCGGCTGTGTATTAAAACATTGCAGCTTCTTTGTTTTCATTCTGGCTTGTTGCGTGAGCTCGTGACGCATCTCTGTAAATCAATATCGTTCAGCTGCACCTTTTGGTACCCTTTCTCGTGTTTGGTACCCTTTCGAAAAGGTGCCGAAAAATAGGTACGGTATGGTTCGTTATGCCTTTTGACAGTGGAAACGGCCATAAAAGCGTACCTTACGTACCACTTAGTGGAAACGGGCCATAAGAATTTTTAGATATTTGGACTAGAAACAAGACAAAAATCTAAGTAAGAAAAGCTTTTTTTGCAGTGTAATGCATTGGAAATAAATGACATCAGTACGTAATAACTGGTTATGATTATTACTGATCTGATATCTGCATCACGGTGCATTAAAGAAACGATTAATTTTGACAGCCCTAGTTTTTATGCCACTTTAACTTATTATTTTTTTTAAATCAGATTTCCTCTAAACTTGTTTAGGCTATACAAAGTATGAAAGTTACTTCAATATTATTAATTATCTTCGTGTGAGTTTTTGTCTGTCAATGCATATATGCAATATTGTTTAAAAGGCTGTTTTAAAAGTAATTTATATTTTTATTTAGCAAAAATATGACCGTGACTTTTTATGTTACAAATGATTTCTGTTTTAAATAAATGTTGATTTTGACCTTTCTGTTTAGTAAAATATCCTGAAAAGGGTATCGATAAAATTCCGATGATTATTTTCCTGACCATCATAATAGTGTAGTAATGTTTTTATAATAGTAATAATAATAGTTTAGTGGTAGCTGATTATACTTTCTTGATCATCAGTAAAGCAAATAAATAATAGGTTTTATTACTTTTTTCCACCTACGTTTAACACATTTGCATTGTAAAAGCGGTAAAGAAATAAAAATGAATAATCAAATCATGTTAAGCATATTTAAATGGTTTCTGAATGCTTATGTGACTCTGACTGGAGTAATGATGCTAAAATTCAGCTTTTATTAACAGCAATAAATGACATTTTTAAACACTCAATAAATGATTAGTAATAGTTTAGTAATATTTTCATAATCATAATACTTTAATAGTAGTTTATTATATAGAAAGCAGGCTTTGGATCGGGAAGGCTGGAGAGGAGTGGTGGAAGAGGCCAGGGCTCTACATGGGCCGTAGCGCCGCTGGTAGAAGTGGTAGTTGATTTTATAGTTTCTTGATTCATCAATACACCAAATAAATTATGGGTTTTTATTACTTTTTTCCTTTTAAGTTTGACACATCTGCATTGTAAAAGTGGTGAAGAAGTAAAAACGATAAAGTTAATCAAGTCAGCATATTTAAATGATTTCTGAATGCTTGTGTGACTGACTGAAGTAATGATGCTAAAACTCAGCTTTAATAAACCACAATAAATTACACCTAGCACTGTCGCCTCAAAGCAAGACGGTTGCTGGTTCGAGTCCTGGCTGGACCAGTTGGTGTTTCTGTGTGGAGTTTGCATGTTCTCCCCTTGTTGGCATGGGTTTCCTCCGGGTGCTCCGGTTTCCCCCACAGTCCAAACACATGCGCTATAGGGGAATTGAATAAACTAAATTGGCCATAGTGTATGAGTGTGTGGGTGTGTGAATGCAAGAGTGTATGGGTGTTTTCCAGTACTGGGTTGCAGCTTATAGGGCATCCGCTGTGTAAAACATATGCTGGATAAGTTGGCAGTTTATTCTGCTGTGGCGACCACTGATGTATAAAGGGACTAAGCTGAAGGAAAATGAATGAATAACTTTTAAATCATGAAAATATTTACAGAAATTGTCTTATTCAGGATCAGATAATTGGAGATTCTGTGAGCAGTTCACTAATTTTTTTTTTTTTTGCTGCTTGTTCAGACAATTTATTTAAAAATGAGCTGAAACAACACCAGTGCTTCCCACACTTAGACTTTACTTGGGCTGGCCGCCCAGGTATATTAATGGAGTATATTTGGCAACACTTTAAAAATAAATATTTCTGTTATTGTCATCCTTTACACTGCAGACCCACATAGACACTTTTTGGCACTTAAAAATCCATCTGGCCAGATTTTCTAAATCTCTTTATGTCTGGTATTTGGCTTTCTCTTTCGAAAGTTGTTAATTGTATGCATGTTTACATTACCTTTTTATTTAAACCTACTTTTGCTTGGCTTCACAGCTGACTGCACGTGCACAGCCATGAGAGATACATTGAATAATTCATTCTTTAATAAACAACTCAGAAAAACTTTACTTTATACTTAAAGGAGACGATGAAATCTTAACTGGCTGCAAAATATTTGTGCACTATCAAAAGTGGTTAATCAACTAATTCACCTTATTTAAATAATTTACACTTATTATATATTTGTAAAGATATTGTCTGTTTTTTTCTGTCATTTACAGTGCACCCGGAAAGTATTCTTACCGCTTCACTTTTTCCAAAATAGATTAAATTCATTTTTCTCAACATTCTACACACAGTACCCATAATGACAACGTGAAAGATTTTTTGAAAGTTTTGCGAACTTGATTTGTACATTGCTGCATTCATCTTTCCCACTATCCTGACTAGTCTTCCAGTTCCTGCTGCTGAAAAACATTCCTACATCATGATGCTGCCACCACCATGCTTCACTGTAGGAATGGTATTAGCCTGGTGATGAGCGCTGCCTGGTTTTCTCCAAACATTCACTCCAAAGAGTTCAATTTTAGTCTCATTAGACCCGAGAATTTTGGCAGGGAGTGTCTTCTGTCCGGCCTCTCTACCATACATGCCTGATTGGTGGATTGCTGCACAGATGGTTGTCCTTCTGTAAGGTTCTTATCTCTCCACAGAAGAACGCTGGAGCTCAGACAGAGTGACCATCGGGTTATTGATCACCTCCTTGACTAAGCCCCCCCGATCACTCAGCTTAGATGGCTGGCCAGCTCTAGGTAGAGTCCTGGTGATTTCAAACATCTTCCACTTACGGATGGAGGCCACTGTGCTCACTGGAACTTTCAGAGCAGCAGAAATGTTTCTGTAACCTTCCCCAGCCTTGTGCCTCGAGACATCCTGTCTTGAAGGTCTACAGACAATTCCTTTGTCTTCCTGCTTGGTTTGTGCTTTGACATGCACTGTCAACCCTGGGACCTTATATAGACAGTTGTATGCCTTTTCAAATCATGTCCAATCAACTGAATTGACCACAGGTGAACTCCAATTAAGCAGCTGAAACATCTCAAGAATGATAACTGAATGTACCTGAGCTCAATTTAGAGCTTCACGGCGAAGGCTGTCAATACTTCTGTACATGTGTTTTTTTTGTTTATTTTTTTTTTCAGGTTTTTTATTTTAAATAAATTTGCAATAAATCTTTTTTTCCACGTTGTCATTATGGGATATTGTGTGTAGAATGTTGAGGAAATAAATTTATTTAATCCATATTAGAATAAGGCTGTAACAAAAAAAAATGTGGAATATGTGAAGAGCTATGAATACTTTCCGGATGTACTGTAGATCTCAATTGCTGATTATTTTATTAATTTGATAATGTTTATATATTACATAGCCTATTTTATACATATCTAAAATGCTTTGGCAATACTGTACAAAATGTCATGCCAATAAACAACCTGAACTTGAGAGACAGAGATTAATAAAAAACAATAAAAATAAAACATTTAAACATCTTTTTACATCTTTAGTTTGTCGCATGTAGTTGATTATTTATGCTGTGCATAAAAGGTGTGTTTCAATCTGGCTACCACTGCAAGTATATTTCAAACCAATGGGCAGCACTGAACACAATTCTTGAGTTTTTTTTTTGGTGGACAACTTAAATTGTTTTATGTTTAATTAACTTAAAGTAAAAATCATTAAGTTAACTTAATCGACTCTCATTGGGACTACATGAAGGAATTCTGTGGAACCCAGCATTTTTTACAGTGTTGATTGGCAGTTTTTATATAACATGGGAAAGAGATAAACCCACACATATACTCCCATCACGAACACTGTGAACTAGTGAACTCTAGACGTTTCTGGGCCGCTGTGAGCCTACGGGCAGAGGAAGGGGTCAGTCTGACAAAAAACGTCAATAGAAACTGATCCTAACTTTATCTTTAACTGTCCTCGAAACTGTGTCATGTCTTCAGAAAAGCAGTGCTCGCTTTGCTTTCATAAGGTCATGTATCGGAGCGCATGAGCTCAGGGTCACAACCTTTCTGTGCTTCGTGTCTGATCCGGGGTCAGTTCTGTCGGACAGCTTAAGGAGACAAATGGACAGTGAAGAGTACAAGCCTCTGGTCACAGAACAGCGGAGTAGCGGATTAAAAAGGGATGTAAAGATTACTGATGAGACGAGAGTTGGCTGATGGAGCTCGCTCAAAGCTTCTATGAAAACGAGATCATGGATTACTCCTGCCAGCTGTTACGCATTAC
The DNA here is from genome assembly GCA_903798205.1 of Danio tinwini. NCBI lineage: Eukaryota > Metazoa > Chordata > Actinopteri > Cypriniformes > Danionidae > Danio > Danio tinwini. The sequence goes on from CAIGQZ010018251.1 coordinate 8,383, forward strand.
CATTGGGCAGCTACTAGACCAATGAGAACGCAGGCTTTGATATGTGGGTGGAGTTATGACACCAGCATGACAGACTGAACACCAATGACAACAAACACTGCAATGGCCAAATAAATGCGCCCGAGGAAAGTTTCTCTGCATTGACACAGATGGACAGCACACTCAATTGAGTCACTAACACTTTTCAATACGGCCTTTAGTGTTAGCATTAGTTAATGCAGCACTTTTATTGCGTTTATTTGTGTTCGTTTACATGTAATGATGTGTTTTTAGCACTTTCTTTGCAGTGTTGTTTTAGAGTCACTGACAGCTTTGTGTAATGCTTTTATTTATTGAGGATATTGTTATCTTTTTATATTACAAAAAGTTATTGTTCTCCTTTTGTAATTTATATGTGTTATATTTTATTTGCTTTGTTAAACTAATTTAAAATATGACTTGGCAAAATAATTTAATACATTTTATTTGAATGAACTTGCATTTAAAGTATAAGTTTTTGTTTTCAGTTAACTATAATTTAACTAACTATAATCACCTTAAACTGTGAACAAATATTTCAAGTAAAACTTGCACTGTAAAAACAACTTGAAAAAGCTCCGATGACTGGATTTGTTGTGTTGGCTCTGCAAAAATCCATATAAAAATATGCAGAACTACATTTAGCTGCAGCACATTTAAGCTAAACCAAGTTGTTGTTTTTTTTTTTTACAAACTTAAAAAGATTAGTTCTGTGAACTTTCCAACTGCAGAGCGTGTTTTATTTTTGCCTGGATTTTCAAGAGGCTGTGGCTCACATGAATATGTCTGTAAGATGTAGCACTCTCATTATTCTCGAGCATCTAAAAACATTCAGTGTTGACTTCGGTGGACAGTAATCCTCCACAACTGAGTATACAGCTCATTTTTATAAGTTTTTTTTTATTTATTTTAGAAATCATTTCAATCAGATGTATGGCACAATACATGAAAAAAGGGCAAACTTAACTGTTTCATGCCTACTGATGGATAAAAATGAAACTACTAAAACCACTAGTAGGTGGCAGCAAGTCCCTAACTAAATGAGTGATTCACTGAATAATTCAATGAATACGACATATGTTTATATTAGACATATTCACAAATATAAGAGCGACGCAGTGGCGCAGTAGGTAGGCAAGAAGGTCGCTGGTTCGAGCCTTGGCTGGGTCAGTTGGCGTTTCTGTGTGGAGTTTGCATGTTCGCGTGGGTTTCCTCCATGTGCTCAGGTTTCCCCCACAGTCCAAAGACATGTGGTGCAGGTGAATTGGGTATGCTAAATTGTCCGTAGTGTATGAGTGTGAATGGATGTTTCCCAGAGATGGGTTGCAGCTAATAGCTGGATAAGTTGGCGGTTCATTTCGCTGTGGTGACCCCAGATTAATAAAGGGACTAAGCCGAAAAGAAAATGAATGAATGAATATTCACAAATATGGCTTTTTCTGTTTTGCTGACAAAAAGAGTTTTGTGGAGGAATTTGGCACACTCATGTTTGCAAAATTGCTGTAATTCTTGCACATTGTTGGGTTTTTCGATCATGAACTGACTTTTAAGGTCATACCACAGCATTTCAATTGGATTCAGGTCAGGACTTTGACTAGGCCACTCCAAAATCTTCATTTTGTTTTTCTTCAGCCTTTCAGAAGTAGACCTGCTGGTGTGCTTGGATTATTGTCCTGCTGCAGAATCCAAGTTTGCTTCAGCTTAAGGTCACTAACAGACGACCGGACATTTTTCTTAGGATTATTTTGGTTCGCAGCAGAATTCATGGTTTCGTTTATCACAGCAAGCCTTGCAGGTCCTGAAGCAACAAAACGGCTCCAGTTGTTCCATGTTTTTGCTATTTTGTAGATTATGGCTCTCATTGTTGCAGTCACAAAGCTTTAGAATTTGCTTTATAAGCTTTCCCAGACTGGTAGATAATTTTCTTTCTGATTAGAATTTTTTTGATCTCAGCATGATGTCTAGCTTTTGAGGATGTTTTGGTCTACTTCACTTTGTCAGGCAGGCCTAATTTAAGTAAATGTATTTTTTTTTTTTTTTTTGCAATTGAAAATAATTGACATTATTTAGGTCTGGGTGTGGCTATAGCTAGAGAAATTGAGATTTGATGAGAGTTGATGCGCTGTAAAAATGTTGGGTTGTGGTAAGTTAACCCAATGTCGGGTCAAATATGGACAAACCCAGCTGCTGGGCTAAAAGTGGATTTTAATTTTAATTGAAAAAAAAAATTGCCATATTTTGGGTTTTTCCATATTTCCCAGCGTTGGGTTTACTTACGACAAGCAAGCAGTTTTTAGAATGTGCATGGTTGTTCCTTGAACTTTATACAGTAGGAGCACAAGCGATCAAAGATCCACGCAAAGCATATTCATATTTGATGAATCATATTTTCATTCTGAGCAGGTTCAAGTAAGTGCGCTGATGTCTCTCTGTCTTTTTCTCTCTCTCTCTCTCTCTCTCTCTCTCTCTCTCTCTCTCTCTCTCT
>CAIGQZ010018293.1:0-12395 GCA_903798205.1 Danio tinwini
GAGCGGTTTGGCCCACAGTCAGCCCACACTTTTGGGCTGTCCCAAAGAGGGCCCAAACGTGCCCCACAGTCAGTCCACACCATTGGGCCCACAGTGGGCTGCTCTCAATGACCCCGTATGAGCCACTGAGTCTGGTTCTACTTTGTACATACAGAAAACAATTATACAATGCATATTCAGAACAATTTCACTTGACAATAAACTGGGTCATGTTAATAATTATTTATTTGCAGATTTTAATAACAACAACAAAATGAACAACTGTATTATATTGAAAGAGAATTATGTTTTAAACAAAATCAAACATCAATAAACAAACAAAAGAAAACTTCTAAAAACTTTTCTAACTTCAAAAAATTTAATTAGAAGTAAGTCCCATCTGATTTTTGGCCCTTCCTTGGCGCCCACCATCTCTGTCTCTTGAATTCCTTAACCATGATTTTATTGTTGATTCTATTTCACATGCCGTTGCTTTGCTGGTTTTTGTTACAGCATCTGAGAAAGAAAACAATTGAAATACAAATGTTAAAATCAATACAGTGTTATTTAAGTTCTATGGACCCTTTTCACATTTTCAGGTTCCTTTGTAGCAGAAGTCATCATAGTTGGGTAAAGTGCATTAAATGGGAGAATACAACAAAAATTTTGCATTCTAATTTGCTCTAATAATTAAAGAAAAACTCAATGGTGTTATCAAGACTTTCGAATAAAGCAAAAAATAAATAAATAAAATAGTGTGAGACAGATAATGGCAGCCAGAAGAGAGAACAATGTCAAATTTACTGTCCTGCCCATAGACACTGCATTAGAAACACCTGACATAAGCATTATTTTTTTGTAGTTTGATGCACAGATGACATAATGCAAAGTATAGCCTTAGAAGTGTACATCATTTTTTTTTTACTTAATATAAAAAAAAATCAAGATTTAAGATGTTGATCACCATTAAACGCATCATAACCTTTTTGTGAAAAGGGTCTATGTACTCTTACAAAACAATATTTCTCAAGTATACTATTAGTATACTCATTTTAAACTACAATTAAGAAAGTATAGAGTATATTCAGTATACAGCAGTATAAAGCTAACTAGTGGTTTGGTGAAAGTGTACTCACTCATAGCCTAGTGGATAGATAGTTAGACTTATGATTCAAAGGTTGCAGGTTTGCGTCCACCTCAAGGAATTGTGTGTGTCCATTACTGTGTGTGCAGTTGTAACGGTTAAGTTCTGAGCATAGGACAGACTACAGAAACTAAATATTTACAAGTATTATAAAAATATACTAGTGAAGTGGTGGTGCAGTGGGTAGCATATTCGTCTCAAAGCAAGAAGGTCGCTGGTTCGAGCCTCGGTCAGTTTCTGTGTAGAGTTTGCATGTTCTCCCTGTGTTGGTGTGGGTTTCCTCCCTGTGCTCTGGTTTCCCCCACAAGTCCAAAGTCATGTGGTATAGGTGAATTGGGTAAGCTAAATTGTCCGTAGTGAATGAGTGTGTATGGGTGTTTCCCAGTGATGGGTTGCAGCTGGAAGGGCATCCGCTGCATAAGTTGGCAGTTAATTACGCTGTGGCAACCCCAGATTAATAAAGGGACTAAGCCGAAAAGAAAACGAATGAATAAAAATACACTACCCAAATAAAAAATGTCATTGTGTACTAGTGTACTTTTTTATATAACAGTGGGCCAATTTAGTCCCAAGAGGTAATCAAGTAGTACACTTACAATTATACTAGTAGTTAATACATGAAGCATTAGTATTAGTACTCTATTGAATCTGAGATTAGTTTTCTTTTAAGGGTTGTTTCTGGTTCTAAATTGTTAATGATCAACAGAGCAAAAATATTATAATAATGAGAGAGATGTGCTTGACAGGCTTGAAAATTAGACAATTGGACTAAGCCCTTTCCAGATGGCAGTTCTGGGCCACATCTGGGCCAACTAAGTGAATGAGTTGGCAGTTAGTGAATGAGAATTGCACTCACTTCTGGCAATGGCAGGAGACATATGGGCCAGATCTGGCCCACGCACAGCAAGCCAATTATCGTGAGCTGTGGCTCTTTGTATGTGGGCCAGATCTGGCCCGTATGTGACACCGTGTGTAGTGTATGTGGGCCACAAGAATGTGGGGGATGTGGGCCATATCTGGGCCAGATGTAATTTGCTATCTGGGTTGGATTGTAAAAAGACTCCAGGATAATTTAGATTTCCTTTTTCACTCCTGTTACAGAGGGTTATCATATAGAAACATAATATACTCTACCTATAACTGCTTTGCAGATCAGCATGCTCCCAAAGGCCTTTTTTTGGCCAGAACCCTTCCAGCACAGTTGCTGGGCCAGTGGGGTTGTCAGCATTTGGACCAGGATCCGTCTTGTGTTGGTGCTTGGATTTGTACCCCCAACTGTTTCCAGATACTTTGTCTAAATTAAGATAAGAAAAGAAATTTACTTTTTTGTGAGGCGATAAAATTTCTTAATTTTGCCGTTTTTTGTTTTTTTTTGTTTTTTTGTGCAGTGGTTCTCAACCACAGGGCGAAAGGGGTGACTGGATGTATATGGCACTGGCATGTAAGCACTTGGTTGGCTGCCCTTGAAGATTTTAGAATAAATAAAAAATATTATTTTTGTAATATTGAATGTATAACTGTGTGCTCTTGAGCTGCCTGTATTGTTGTGCAATATTCTGATCCTAGTTATTTTAACAAGCTTCAGGAATTGTCACACCCATATGACTGTAATTACGCCTTCTCATTAGAACAGCAAAGTACACAAAAATATCAATGATTTTATTGGTTGTTTAGGAGTGATGCTAAATTATATTTTACTGTGAGGGGAAAGTGATCTTGGCAAAGAGGAGCAATGAAATCAAGTGTGTTGAGCCGGACATTCCATAAAAACTAAAATTGTGTTGCCATAAAAAAAGAGAGGGAGAAGAGGAAGGAAAACAAGATGAAAGAAAATAAGTTCTCAAAAGGTTTAAGAAAGTGGGTGAGGTACATTTCATTTGCCAAAGACTGATTATTAAATGAACTGAATGTAATGAATATATTCCAAAGGCAAAGATTAACATCCCTATGTCACTCTAAACATGTAAATTGTATGAATCTGTTTACAATTTTAAGAGAAAAGTATGAAAAACAATATGAAAACATATTAAAAGAGGTCTTGAATTTTACATGATAGTGTGCCTGATATTTTCCAGAATTACAAAAAAAATATTTTTTTTATTATTTTTATTCCTTTCTTTGTGTGCTTATTCATGTGACAGTTGACAACATGTTTGACAGTGTATTAGACTACATATCTTTCATAAAATGCAAGAGAGAAAGAGAAGAAAATGGTTAAATGCATCTTGAATTGTATCATTCTCTATGTTTACATGATTTGTTCATGAATTCATGATAGAGAATTATAAGCAGCTCCCTCCATCATACTTCGTGCCTGCTCAAGGCATGATAAATCAGGCATGATAAAAGACATAGATGACACATGTTATTTCTGGGTGTTTTATGCGGACCAAGTTATCATTTCTCAAATAATGCATCTGAAAAGTGCTTTTAATTACTAATATTTTACTGTAAGCTCTCAGTGGTACAACGTCAATATGGCCGATATGGCTTATATTTTAGAATCTATTTCTGTAAATTAGTAAAACGGGCTGGATAAGTTGGCGGTTAAGTTGACCTCTGAATGAATGAATGTGTAGTATCTAAGAATCAATTTAAACACAGAAACGTGGTTAAGAATCACTGGCTTAGTCATTACTGACATGTCCTTTTTTTAAATTCCAGATATTTAAAAAAAATAATAATAATAAAAACTATTTACCACTGCACTGTAGCAGGCCTCCTCCCTCAGCTTGTCCTCTAAACTTTCAAGGTCCTGCACGTTTTCTAGTGGCAAATTTACACCCTCTGGCAAATTTGCTGAGGTGCTTTGGTTTGTCAGTGTGAGTAGCAGTTGCTTGATGACAGCAACCTCTTCTTTTAGATTTTCCAGTTGTCTTATTATGTGACGCTCTGTTGCTGTTGAGAGAGAGTGAGAGTGAAAGTGTGAGAGAGAGAGAGACAGGGGTACATGCAAACAAGGGGACAATAAAATGTAAAGAAATTATAAACTTAAAAAAAGAAAAAAAAACAACATTAGCTACTGTTTACTATCGTTTTACATAATTTACATACTTTAACTTTCAATATCCATGATAATAAATAAGGATGATAATACTTAAATTAGAAAAAAAATAATTACGTGTAATTGTCTGCCGTGCCGGTGGTGCAGGTGGTGCCGGTGGTGCTGGGGGTGCTGGAGGTGCTGGGGGTGCTGGGGGTGCTGGCCGGGGTGATGGTCCTGGTCGGGCTGGTGATGTCAGCTGAGAGGGTGGAGAGGGTGGAGAGGGAGGAGAAGGTGGTACAGGTAGAGTGCGTTTGCGTCTTTTAGTTATGTCCTCTTCATCAGAAGACTGGCAAGGATTTGGGTATCGTGAATTTGGTCTGATGCAAATAAAAAGAAAAAAAAAAGTTACAAGCTATTTTTCACCATAATAAAATAATTGTACCTAGGCAGCAATGACATGTGGGGCCCAGATGAGGGCTTTATGGGCGACAAATGTGGGCCCCATTATGGGCTTGCACCCGGGATCCACACTGGGGCCAATCGTGGAAGCCCAGACGTACTAAAAGTGGGACCTGTAAGGGTACTGCATGGGTCCTAACTGGGCAATTAATGCCAAACTCATTTGGGCCCCACCTTCCCAATAATCAATGAAAGGATACTCACTTTCTTTTGCGATGTAGTTTACCCACATTGCTGTCATTTTCTGAATTAAGGCAAGTAGATGTCTCTGCTTTTTTTGCCTTTTGTCTGGCTTTCTCATAATCTGCTATAAAACATGAAATAGGCAGAGTCAGAACACTGAGTTATGATGAACATTTGTGATTGGTGATTGAGTGTGAATGATGGCCTTAGTGTCACTGAATGGGAAATGAAAGGAGAGGAAACTTATAGCTGGACAGATGGAGGCAGGTAAATAACCTGGTGGCTAACCAGACCTTGGATCCATTCTTTGTATGTGGATTACTCATTTAGCTGGATTTGGTTATTGATGATTTGGCACAATCAATCAAACTTTAAAATTCATTTGAGATTTGTTGTCATTGCAACATGTCTGGTAGCTCAAACCTGCTCAGGAGCAGCACCTTATTTCATATAAACAGGATTAGATCATCTCATTTCAAGCATACAGAAAGTGCAGTTTGTAACAGCTGGTATTTTCTTATAGCAACCTATAGGTTATATATACTGTATTAATTTGGGGAAAACAAGAAAATAGTAAAAATATTTTTATAAAAATCTAAATCAAATTAGTAATTATTATTTTAATCAGATTGTTATGTTATCCACACTCCACATCTACATCTACACCACCCGTGATGGTGGCGATCCTCCCCAAGGGCTTCAAAGAGAAAATTTATTAGTGACTATGTATGGTCTAATTTTAAGATATATGGACTTTTAAGATACAAACACATACTTTTAAAAGGTACTGACCCAATTTTAGTACAGTTTCTGTATGTTAATATGACTAATAATGACATGACTAATATTGTTTTTTTTAAAGGAAAGAATATTTATAGCAGTCATGCACATGTTTTTACAGCTATAATAATTTGATGCTTCGCAAAGGTTGGATACACCTTTTCGATATCAAAATGCTTTTAGTTATATCACAGGATTAAGAAACTACTATCGTAAAAAATCCACTCTAAAAGTAAAGCTAAATAAATTGCTAATTACTCTTGACACCTGAAAGTGTAAAGCCTGCAGCTTACAACAGATGTTGAAATTTATTGCATATTATTTAACAAACTGTACTGACAATTTTGTCATTTTAGCATACATTTATTTTCTTCTTTTTTTTTTTTTTTTTTTTGCATACCGGGATAATTGAATATTAATCTGATGATGTCATTACGCTGGTTTGCCGTCAGCCAATTGGTGCATTGCGGATCATGATTTTGAGGATCAATAGATGTGTCACAACAATCCCAAGCAATCTTCTCGGATCATTAAATTATTTAATTTAATCTGATTCGCGATCTTGTTTTAAGAGCAAGTCCTGTTTTAGTTCAAGGCTTTTTTATGCAGGCTACAGTTTCATTTTCACATAGACTTAAGACAAACGAGCTCGCAGGCTGTAGTGAAGAGAATTAAAAGTAAGTAGGCCTAAATACATTTTTGGGTGCTGCAATAGGCTATATTGCAATATTGTCAATCGATTATAAATTCTAGCACAGCTTCACCTAATTAATTGACTTGTTCATTATTATAACGTTCGTGCGTTGACTAAAACGTATTTGATCGTGCGTTTTGTCTGCGGAGGCTCTGGATCAGCTGTCAGATTAGCCATCTCAGGGTTAGTAAGGTTAGTTTGACGTTTGACATTCATTAGACATTTGGTTCTAAACCAATTAAAATCTTTGCTCCTGTTATAGTTTGAGCCTAAAATATGTCAGATAGACATAAATATGTGGCCTTTATGTTGCACAAGGCTTTTTTTTTTTATTAATAAAATTAACCAATTGAATTAATAAAACAATTCAACCGTAAGAAATTATACAACAAAACCAGGACCAAAATGTTCAGAGAAACATCCTGGTTATTGCACAAGATTCTGTTTTTTGGAATTATAGCATTTTATTTATTTTATAATCATTTTAAAATAACTTTTATTGTAAAAATGGTAAAAGTCAATTAAACTCTGACACCATTTGAGATAAAAGAATTAAATCAAGTCTAAAAATGTCTGAATATTATTCTCTATAATGCACCAGCTTTTTTACAGTTATGCCTTTGTTGATTTTATATACAGTACTGAATCCATATTTTTAGTATATCGGATACACTGTTAAACTCTGACACCATTTGACATAAAAGATTGAAATCAACTTTAAAAATGTCTAAATATTATTATCTATTCATTTAAGTGTTTACATTGTATCAGATATACTGAAAATATGGATTTAGTACTGTATGTAAAATCAACAAAGGCATAACTGTTAACTATAACAGGAGCAAAAAATTAAATTGGTTTGAAAACGAATGTCTAATGAGTGTTGCTCCTAATTAAGCAGCATTAATTGTTAGGCATTCGCGCTGCAACATATAAGGATAAGACATTTTCTAAGCATTTTGGTGACTAATGCACGATCGTCTCAATATAACAGCTCTTTCCTTTGACTAGCAGGCATTTGCAAGTTGTAATGATGGAGATTAGTAAATGAGTCACCAGCCATTCACATGTAAATGTGTACCAGTTTAAGGGTTGTGTGTCAATTTGTAGTACTATTCTAATAAGTCTTGTGAACCAAGCGTATTTAAAATGTGTATCCTTATTTTTAGAAGCTGACGTTGGTAATTGTACCGATGAAGAGAGTCTAGTAATATCCATGTTTAATATGTATTTAAAATAGACGTCTTTTTGGTTTCACTGTAACACAGAAGAGAATAGCTATATTTGTCAATGAGACTTTCTTGGCAGAAATCACAATTTGATTATTTGCTGTAGACTGACTTATAATTTATTAAGTCACATTGAAATAAAGGGTTACAAAATAATTCAAAAACCTGGGTTTTTAAATAATATTAATATCTGTTAACTTTAAAAAAGTACATTTTGTGCTTCAAATAACTCTACAAATTGGCTTTTTTTATTCATTATGGATTTTTGTATTTATATAACCACTATAAAGTCAATGCCAAGTAAGTCCAAACTGGTTCAAACATAAGCAGCGCATAAATACAAGTATTTTATAACAGGGTAATTTATAACAGGTGTTTTTATCTAAACAATTTTTAACATCTGGGATTACTTAATGCACGTCAAATGTACAGCAAGATTTTCTAAATAACTTACTTGTTTTATAGAGTGAGCGCACTCTATAAGTTTCCCAGTCAGCTTCTGGGTTTTCATGCTGCAGCTGAGCTTTTTTTATATTATTGGGAAACTTATAAGGTGGCCAACAGCAGGCATCCTCCCCAACCATCCACGTGCTACTCACAACCTCGACCTCTCCCCGTCCCAAGAAATCCACCACATGGAAAAATGGTGAGTTCATTTTATACCTTAAAGAACAGATGAAACAGAATTAATTTTGTACTACAAATGGCAAGCATGTAAAAGTAGAATTACTTATGATAAGTACTAACTTGTTTTTAAACCTGTGTAATTTGTCATCTTGAAATGTATGTACATATCTGATGTATTTATAATGAGATGATTCTCTTCCATTTTTTTTTCTTGAGGTCAAACTTGCAGAACTAATTTATGTGTGATGCAAACTTCTTGAAGTTATGAAAGAAGGGATCAATAACAGACATGTTTTTACATAAAAAAAAATTGAGGTTCAACGTACATGGAAACTAATTCCATATAATGCACATAACGTGCTGAGGAAGGGATCAGTAACAGAGAGGCTCTAATGAAAATGAAGCAATGGGGTTGCTGCCCATCCCATTCCTAGTGGAAGCAAAACATATTTTGCTTCAATATCAGAAAGCTTGTAGAGTTTGACTTCAGCTGCGAGCTCACATGCCTTGAAGATGCCAATGTCTTGTAAATTAATGGGCTCTGTATATAGTGGGGCCAGACACAAAAACCTTCTCAGCAAAATGAAAGTTTCTTCTGTGGTGGTGTCATACAAGATGTTCTCAATTAAGCCAAGTTGTCCATCAATCATCACGCCGTTGTCTCCAGTTCTACATTTTACTGTGACATTTTTAAGAATGGCTTTATTGTACTGCACTCTTGGTGTGCTGTCTTGCACTGTTGGGCCATTTGAGTGTTTTCCACTGAGTTTGAGTATTTCTAGCTGAGAAGTGGGCTTGCTCTGTGTGGACTGCCGGTCCATAACACGAATCAATTGCTGGAGAATCTGTTGGGGCTTTTTGATCTTCCTTTTAAGCTGACCAAGGAAGTTTTCAAAGCAAAATGCAGACACACAGTCCAAAGGACCAAACCTCCTCACATCATCTGCAAGATGACACAGAGAGTGGACATTATAGACCATCTCCTCAGCCCCATACAAGGTCTTGAACTGTTCAAGGAAGTACCTAATCAGGTTATCAGCATAATCACAGTAATGGGCACAGAGGGTTGGAGAAAGCATCAGATAGATGCTAACCGACAGTGATTGGAAGTTGTTGTACAGTGGTGTTGGTAGAATATCCTTCAGTACTACTGGACCGGTGTACAGGAGAAACTGCCTAAACTCGGTAGCTTTCCAGCGATCCAGTTCAGAGAGTGATCGTGGCTTTCGTGCAAATTCAGAGGGTATGTACTTTGACATCCCTACAAGACTTTCTGAGATGGTATTTATTATATGGGAGCTCTGTCTGTTTTTTAGGTTGCCCTTAGTCCAAAAATGTATCATCTTTCTTGTCACACCAAGGCAAACAACATGCATATAATCCAGCACAAATTGTGTGACCATTCCCAAACTTAATGTACTGAGTATGGAGTGACCTCTGTGGTGGTTTTCATCACGCATTTCTGTAAAGGACTCATCTGTCCTGAGTGGGGCATGTGTTTCTGGGAATGTCATTTTCCGTCCCATATAAGATCCTTCCTGCGTGCAACGATCGCAACCACTATAACCTCCATGCCCCTTTGTTTGTTTTATGAATGATCGTGCAGGAGCATCACAGATAAAGCAGTCCAGGGAAAGATGAAACACCCTTTCATCCACAGTGAAACCTTGTCCTAGTGCGGAAACCTCCTCTGCAAAATCTTGGAGATATTGGTTAGGATTGCGAGGTTTGCTGTTTCCACAGAAGACACCTATGACAAATGGATCCCTTTCAAAAGGAATTTTTCCTAAAATTGGCCAAATTTGCTTCTGTGAGCTTTTGAATAGTGGCAGTCCATCTACATTGACCTGCATCTTAATTTTGTCAGTTTGTGACATCAGCCCATCTCTGTTTTGGAGCAAGTGTTCCAATATTCCAAAATGGACATACTCTCCACCATCCATTTTGTTAACTTTACGTGTGTGTGAAGTTTTCATCAAAGTTCTCACACATTTAGGAAGTGAGGGGATGTGTTTATTTAGAATTTTAAGTAGGCTGTCAGCTGCATTTTGTGTCACACCAGACTCTACAACCCACTGACGCAGCTCATCTGGCAAGTCATCAAAGGAGCCTCTGTCTTGTGTGTCACTAAAATCTAAATCTTCATCCTCGCTGAAATTGCTGAGGCAGTCTGTAAATCTGTCATCATCATCATCATCAATGACATCATCATCAATGTCTCCTTCAAGGTCAGTGTTGGTGTTTGTGTTGTTTTGAAAAACTGAGATGTTATCACAGATCATGTCTTCATCTTGTCCTGTTTCAGAATTTGGCAGAAGATTTTCATTGAGGCCAGCCACTTGGTTGTTGGTGTCAAGTGTTTGTGTAGTTTGGAGATCATGAAGTATATTCTGGACACGCCTCCATTTGGTAACTGAACTCACACCTCCAAATTGTTCCATGTTTCTACAAGAATTGAAGCACAAACATTTACATAAAATGTGTTTTCAAATAACATTTTATGTAAATGTAGATCACCAGTCGGGTCACATTACCATTTTAATATTTTCGAAATAAATCTCTTATGCTTATCGAACCTGCATTAATTTAGTGCATTAACATTAATATTATAAAATATTTTGCTATTTGACATTTTAATGTACTATAAATACATATTATATAAAGTTTTAAATATTTAAATGTATATTATATTTTTTTGACAAAACGTTCCCTAAATGTATTGTCAGCTGAAAGTTGCAACTAGTACAGCTTAACATTTTATGTTGGCTAAACTAAAAGCAGCAAGAACAATAATGTTTTAACATTTTTACAGTGCAGGTAAAAAAATTGTTCGAAGACTTTGACTAGTTTAGCTGCCAAATTAAATTATTATCTAATTAATTATGTGAAGTCTGTCTAATTTGCCTATTTGATAACTAGTCTACTTTTGGACTAATGTGTTTTCACTATAAAAGCTAGCCTCTTTTATATTGCCTAACCTAACTTAAAATATAATCAATACTCACAATAAAAAAAAAGAAATGAAGCGAAGCAAAGAACAGAGGTTTCTCACTATCTTCCTAGTGCAAGTGCGTGATTGCAATTTCTGAACACGACACTCAAGTATACTTGAGCAGCACCGTTTTAAAATGCCAATGATCTGTTTAGACGAGAAAAATGGAAAAATTATATAGGTTTTCATTGACGTATAACAGAGGTGTCAAACTCAGTTCCTGGAGGGCCACAGCACAACTTCGGATTCGAAGTCCTTTAAGCTTCTTTGAAACCTACAGTGTGTTGAAGCAGGATTGGAACTAAATTCTACAGGGCTGTATGACTGTATAGGTACAAAGAAAAAAGGTGCTCAGTCAGTCAAAAAATACTTACAAAGGCAAAGAAGATTCTCTCTCTGTTTTTAAAAAGAACACTTGAGGCTGGCGTTCAGCAGATGTTGAGACATGTAGAGGGGAAAAAACATGTAAAAAAGTTAGATAATGCACAAAGTAAAGATGAATTATTGACCATTATTGACTAACTTAAGCAACCAAAATCAAGATATAAAGATACAAATAGAAGCTATTATTTTGAACTTTCTTTTAAACAAAGAACCCTAAAAGTAAAATGTGTCACAGTTTCCATAATACCATGAAGCAAAATATATAGATTTTTTTTTAGCACTGATAATTGTAAGAATCATTATTAGTGATTTTGTACCAATAATAACTAAACATAATAGAACAACAAATCATCATATTATAATGATATCTGAAGAATTATATGACACTGAAGACTAGAGTAATTATTAGAGTAAAATTCAGCTTTAATTCAGAGGAATAAAAAATAGTTTAAACTACATTTATTAAAAAAACAGTTATTTCAAAGTACAATAATATTCCACAATTTAAGAGTTTTGTACTGTATTTTTGCAGCCTTAGTGAGCAGAATTGAGTTCTTTTAAAGATTAACAAATCTTACTATCTTATATCCCTGCTGAAAAAAACAAGTTTATGACTTAAACCAGCCTAAACCATTTCCAGGCTGTTTCTGCCACTTTCCAACCGAGTGAAAGCTGAACAAAACTGGTTTTGGCTGGGCTCCCAGCCTGGAATGGCCAAAAGCCCTCTGAAACTAGGCTGGTCAAACAGCTGAAACCAGCCATTCAGCCTAGGCTGGTTTAACACACACACACACAACCAGCCTAGGCTAAATGTGTGTGTGTGTGTGTGTGTGTGTGTGTGTGTGTGTGTGTGTGTGTGTGTGTGTGTGTGTGTGTGTGTGTGTGTGTGTTTGTCTGTCTATGTGTGTGTGTCTGTGTGTGTGTGTGTGTGTGTGTGT
>CAIGQZ010018295.1:0-20769 GCA_903798205.1 Danio tinwini
AAAATTATTTGCCCAAATATTTCCCAAATGATGTTGAACAAATTCAGGAAATTTTCACAGTATGTCTGATAATATTTGTTTGACTGTAAGACAAATCACAAATGACATTAAATGTTTCTGCCTTTGGTGTCTAGCGACAATACACAAATACTTAGCAAATACCTTATTTGTCTACATTTCTACTTTACTGCAGATACAAGTCTTTCTGTTGAGTTTACAGATGTTACTTTTGAGACTGAATCTTCTGTCTGCCAAAATAATGTGATGTGGACTGTGTGTGTGTTTGTAGGTTGTCTGGCTGTATGTTGACAGAGGAAGGCTGTGGTTTTCTGTCTTCAGCTCTGAGTTCAAACCCCTCACACCTGAGAGAGCTGGATCTGAGCTACAATCATCCAGGAGATTCAGGAGTCAAGCTGCTCTCTGTAAAAATGGAGGATCCAAACTACACACTGGACAAACTCAAGTGTGTGGAAAAGCATATACATATGTTTTGTTTGGATCTCTCCTCATAGGTAGATGTATAGTATGATGCATATTTAAACAGCCTGGAGGCAGTGTAAGGGTTTATTCACTTTTACAATAAAAATTCCTAAAAATGTACTCGCCTTCTGCTAACAAATTACATAGATTAGTTTTTGCAAAAGCTTTCGCAAAGACACAATCATCCCAGAGTGGTGGAACTTCTAGGAACTTCTGGAATTATATTTGTGTAAATAAAACTGAACACAGTATATATAAATGAGTGTAACTTTTCCGCTAAAGATATAAATAATAGTCCTGCCAATTGAGATTGTGTGGTGAATATAGATCCACCATCTGAAAGGCAGCATACAGTTCTTGGAGATGGAGCTTAAAGACTTTTGAGTGGCTCCGCTAAGCACTGCATTCACTGTAAAGACTGTGGTATGGAGTTTGCGAGTAACACAGCGATTACCACTGTCCTTTATTTCATTAATCCTTCATTTAATCAGCAGGATGCTGCTCTGATCACAGGGACTTTTAGTGTTGAAAAGACTGGCCGGGTGCTTATGGTGAATGGACATGCCATTATAAACATTGTAGATTTCAGATCTGCGTTGTTCAAACTTAATGATCTACACTACCTGATTGACAATATAAAGTGTGTCTTACACTAGACAAGAATCACTTTGTTTCGTGCCAAGTCTTTAACAATGAACATTTACTTTACAGCAGTATTTTCTGTGGGGTTTAGGCATTACTTTCAAGCAAGGGTCAGGCACTCTATCTAGGTTAGTTGTGCAACACCTTGTTGCCCTAGACGGAACAAAAACAAGCAAACTACAACCTCAGGAAAACGATCAAAGCAGCAAAACGTCAATACAAAGACAAGATAGAGGGTCAATTTAACACCAATAACGCAAGGAGCATGTGGCAGGGACTTGATTACATCACAGACTTTAAAAGCAACAAATCCACCACTGTGAACATTGCTGCGTCTCTCCCGGACGAGCTCAACTCGTTCTATGCCCGCTTTGAAACCCAGGACAGCGCGCACACACAGCGCGCTCCCGCGGCCGATACAGAAACCGCCAGCACACTCACTGTTTCTGTAGCGGATGTAACGAGATCTTTCCGTCGCGTGAACATCCGAAAAGCTACGGGCCCAGATGGCATCCCTGGACGTGTACTTAAAGCATGCGCACACCAGCTAGCGGGGGTTTTCACGGACATCTTTAACCTCTCGCTCTCTCGGTCTGTGGTCCCCACATGCTTTAAGACAGCTACTATTGTGCCAATACCGAAATCAGCTAAAACCACATGCTTGAATGACTGGCGTCCAGTTGCACTGACACCCATCTTCAGCAAGTGCTTTGAGAAGCTGATTAAAAATCACATCTGCTCTGTACTGCCCGCTAACACTGACCCTCTGCAATTTGCATACAGAAACAACCACTCCACTGATGATGCAATTGCTTTCACCTTGCACACTGCTCTGTCTCACCTGGAAAACAAAAACACATATGTGAGAATGCTGTTTGTGGACTACAGCTCAGCATTCAACACCATAGTGCCTGCCAAGCTGGTGGTGAAGCTCCAGGCTCTGGGCCTACACAGCTCTCTGTGCAACTGGATCCTGGACTTCCTGTCAAGCAGACGCCAGGTGGTCAGAATGAACAACATCACCTCATCCACACTGATCCTCAACACTGGTGCTCCACAGGGCTGTGTTCTCAGCCCACTCCTGTACTCCCTGTACACACGACTGTACATCCAAACACAGCTCCAACGTCATCGTTAAATTTGCTGATGACACAACGGTGGTGGGCCTAATCACAGATAATGATGAGACGGCCTACAGAGAGGAGGTGCACACTCTGACGCAGTGGTGTCAGGAAAACCACCTCTCACTCAACATCAGCAAAACCAAGGAGCTGGTGGTGGATTTCAGGAGAGAGAAGAATGAACACACTCCCATAACAAAGTTAGCGTTAGCTCTACTATAAAAGATCTGGGTGTCATATTAGACAGCAATTTAACCTTTAAAAATCATATATCCCATGTCACAAAAACTGCCTTCTTTCATCTAAGAAATATTGCTAAATTATGAAATATGCTATCCATCTCAGATGCAGAAAAGCTAGTTCATGCTTTCATGACTTCTAGGCTGGATTACTGTAATACTCTGTTTGCTGGTTGCCCAGCATCCTCTATTAACAAACTTCAGCTAGTACAAAATGCAGCTGCCAGAGTTCTTACCAGGTCTAGAAAATATGATCATATCACCCCAATTTTATCCTCCTTACACTGGCTGCCTGTTAAGTTTCGTATTGAATTTAAAATATTGCTTCTTACCTATGAAGCCTTAAATAATCTAGCTCCTGTTTATCTAACCAACCTCTTGTCTCGCTACAATCCAACCCGCTCTTTAAGATCTCAAAACTCAGGGCTTCTTGTAGTACCTAGAATAGCTAAATCGAGTAAAGGAGGTCGAGCCTTCTCATTTATGGCCCCTAAACTCTGGAATAGCCTTCCTGATAATGTCCGAGGCTCAGACACACTCTCACTCTTCAAAACTAGATTAAAGACCTATCTTTTTAGCAAAGCATACACTCAGTGCATTACATAGCGGTATGACGCATGATGTGCCCCACACACGATTTTGCTTCTTGTTTATATACACTATGAACAGCAGCTACGCTAATTATTCTCCTTATTCTGTATTTCCACCTGGGGGTACTCATCTCGAGGCCCTCAGACTATGCAGTGCCACTGATGCGATCCAAGACCAGCGACGAGACGATCCCAAGGCTCCCGGACCAGGCCGTATCCTGAGCTGCTGCTGTGGTGGTCATGATGGAGAGCATGAGACTGATTCCTGTGATGCTCCAAGGACAGACGTGTCTTCGCTGAGGTCCAGCTACTGCGCCTAGACTGCAGCTCTGCACAAGACGTTTGGCCATAGGAGAAATGGTCGTGCCCAACTGAGCCTGGTTTCTCTCGAGGTTTTTTAAATTCTTCACTTTCGCCAATTGGTGAAGTTTTTTCCTCGCCGCTGTCGCCACTGGCTTGCATGGTTCGAGATCTGTAGAGCTGCGCATCGATGGAATTGTTCCTCAGTGTTTGGACTCTCAGTAGTGATTATTAAACCACACTGAACTGAGCTAAACTAAACTGAACTTAAACACTAAAAACTGAACTGACACTTTTCAATTCACTATAAACTTCCATGTGAAGCTGCTTTGACACAATCTACACTGTATAAGCGCTATACAAATAAAGATGAATTGAATTGAATTGAATAACCATCAACGGGACACCAGTGGAGAGAGTCAGCACTTTCAAGTTTCTTGGAGTACACATCGCTGAGGATCTGACATGGACTGCTCACACAGACGCAGTGTTAAGGAAGGCACAACAACGCCTCTTCTTCCTCAGGCGCCTCAGGAGGTTTGGAATGAGCCCCCACATCCTCCGCTCGTTCTACACCTGCACTGTGGAGAGCATCCTCACTGGCTGCATCACCACCTGGTACGGGAACAGCACCAGCAGCAATCGCAAAGGTCTACATAGGATTGTGCGAACTGCTGGACGTGTAGTAGGAGGTGAGCTTCCCTCCCTCCAGGACATCTACACCAGGAGGTGCATGAGAAAAGCCAAGAGAATCATCAGCGACTCCAGCCACCCAAGCCATAGACTTTTCTCTCTGCTACCCTCAGGCAGACGGTTCCGCAGCATTCGGTCACGCACCAGCCGACTGAAGGAAAGTTTCTTCCCTCAGACTATCAGGCTGATGAACACTTAACACACCCCACACAAACTCTCCCATACCCCACACCATAAAGATGTAGCATGCACTGCACTTTAACCAATCCATACTTAAACAATACTGCCTACAACTATGTGTACACCTATCCATCGTACGCATCACTGTCACATTGCCAAATTTACACTGTTTTGTTTCTTTTTTGTGAGTATGTTGTTGTATTTTGCACTGTCTGTATTTTACATCTAAGCTTTTCACTCATCATAGCACACGTGCTGCTGATGATGTGACAATAAAAGTGATTTTGATTTGAAATAACTCCTTTCCATCTAAGTACACTTGAATTAATATCAAGAGTCAGTCAGATCTTTAAAATACAGTTAGTGTGCCCAATGCTCCATCTCAACTGGACTTTAGTCCATCTACTGACCTGATGCAGGAAGTGTGAAAACAAGGATACAGCATAATCTACTGAAATGAATAATTACAGAGTAAGCAGAATGTGTTCAAACATAACCATTTAATAGTCAGCTAAATATGTATTATACCAATTATTCAATCAATTCATCAACAATCAATACAAGACATCAAATTCTCAAAAATAGACCTGACATTAAAATATACACAGTATAGAACACGAGAACTCCACACTACAGCCTGATCTGGTTACAGAATCATCCTGAGCTTTTCGATACTTTTCCCTTAAATAGTCAAACCAGAATCTCCTTCAAGGAGGGGTGTGTGTGTGTGTGTGTTTGTGGCAGAACAACAATAAGCATTTACATTTAGTGGCATGTTAGATATAAAGAGTTACTGCCTATAGAGAACAATAAGTAATTTGAATAGAAGCCCCCTAGGTAAAGACACACCCTTAGCAGTGGTTCAAAAGACACCTGAAGTTATATATCCATTATTTTGATTGTCTATTTCTGAGGGAATGAGACCAATGTACCAGTCACACTGAGACACTTCAAATGATATCAAACATGATGCAAAAAGTCACTTGGATTGATGTAGAACATTCATATTTTGAGATGATCATTCTGTGTGAGATGAAGAGGAGGGTAAGTGAGCAGGGGGTTGCAGAAGATGCTTCAAATGTAAATGAAGGAAAGGAGAGGAGTGAACTTTCCTGCATTCCCACCTGTTGAGGTGTGGAGTCAGCCCTTGCTTGTATTGTCAAAGACATCAAAGTATTTGTGGTATCTCAAATCATACAATATATACAGCCTCCAAGCCTGAAACAGTCATGTACCTGGTTATTGTTCATCAGCGATTCACAGCTGGACTTTCTCCATTACGATTACCCACCTACTATTCTGTCTGCCGTGTTACTAATAAGTGAAGTTTATTTATAAACTAATTTCGAGAGGATCACATGCTTATGACTGCTGGTCCCGCATTATTCAATTTATGATTCACCAATCAGACGATTCCTAAGCCATTATTAATACCCCCAGTTCCATATAACAGCTATCTTCGTTTTGAAGAATCCCCCCTTTCACACCTCCTACTTCTCCTTTCCTAGATGGGTGACACGGTGGCCTAGTGGTTAGCACTGTTGCCTTACAGTAAGAATGTCACTGGTTCTAGTCGTTACCAAGCCAGCAGACATTTCTGTTTGGAATTTACACGTTCTCCCCGTGGTCTTGTGGGTTTCCCTGGTTTCCTCCCACCATCCAAAAACATGCAACTTAAGTTAACTGACTAATCCAAAATGACACCTTAGACACGCTCCTAGTAAGTAGTTATCTCTTAAGAGCAATCACTATCTGTTCGTTAGCTACTACAGCAGGGGAGTTCTCCAGATCTACCTTAACTCCCATGTCGCCCTGCAAACAGGAGGGAGCCCTGGGTTCGAGGATCTCATGAACTCAGGGCTCTCTCCCAGGACAGCATGTCAAACAAGCTTTATAATCAATCATCAGCTAATGTGAACTCTTGAAACTGCTTATATGACCTAACTTTTTGTCCCTGATTTCAAATTCCAAATAACTATGTGTGTGTGTGTGTGTGTGTAACAATAATAAATGAAATTAAATATTATTTTATTAAACATATGTTCTCAGTAAAGACCTGCTGGAGGTTCTTCAGCTGTGTTTTTATCTGACAAATAACAACAGCCAATTAGAATCTAGCATTCAGCAGACACCTGATATTATGCATAATAATTTAATATTTTAAGAGCAATGTTTGATCAGAATAATTGTGACTGGAGGCCTGCTGAAAGTGTGTTAGTGTGTGTTTACTGACCGACTGTGAATCTCTGTGTGTGTTTACAGTGTGGATCATGGAGGAGAGAAGAGGATTACAGCAGGACTGCACAAATGTATGTCTACACACATGCACTGAGACACACTACACACACACAGCTTTGCTGCTATAATGTGTCTGTTCTTGTGTTCAGATGTCTGTTTCCTCACACTGGATCCAAACACAGCACACGCTGAACTCATTCTGTCTGAGGAGAACAGGAAAGCGATGAATGTGGGACAGAAATACACATATCCTGATCTTCCAGACAGATTTGATAATGTACTTCAGGTGTTGTGCAGAGAGAGTGTGTGTGGACGCTGTTACTGGGAGATTGAGTGGACTGGAGAGGATGCGTCTGTATCAGTGTCATATAAGGGCATCAGGAGGATGGGAGATATTGAGTGTGCATTTGGATGGAATGCTCAGTCCTGGAACTTGATCTGCTATTCCTCCAGTTATGAATTCAGACACAATAACAGACATATATATTTCCCAGAAGAGCCCATCAGCAGGAGAATAGGAGTGTATCTGGATCACAGTGCAGGAACTCTGAGTTTCTACAACTTCACTGAAGACACAATGATCCTCATCCACTCAGTCCAGACCACATTCACTGAGCCGCTCTATCCTGGGTTCAGGGTTTATCGTGGATCATCAGTGAAACTGTGCTGAAGACTGAGAAATTGAGGACTGGACTTATTTACCCATAATCCTGTGCTCTGCAGGATTAGTCTGCAGCAGTGAGATGTTCTGGTGTCTTCTTATCACATTATTCCTGAACTTCTGTCACTGAGAGAGTAAATGAATGTGTGTGTGCATGTGTCTGGTATTGTCCATTAGTCTTCCGTCATTTACTGTCATAATAATAATGAACTGTCCTCTAGTTTACGCTGCACGTCTGTATTATTACTGTAATAATGATCATCTCAAACACATTCACTCTGATCTGGTCATCGTTTTACTTTAAACTGTTTGATTTGTGCATCAATAATCTGATTATCTTGAGCTGATGTTTGAATATCTGCTGCGTTTGACACCGTAATCTTTGCGAGATTTGCCGTTTTTGTACTTAATTTGCATTTGAACATGCCTGCTTAACTCTTTTATAGTAGGAGAAAACATACCTGAAGGGCTACGTTTGAATTTTCAGTAACCATAAAAGAATATGTCAGACCTTTCAGCATGGAGGAAGAAAATGCAGTCGGTTTGAAATGTGAATATTAGAAAACCTGTGTTGATTCCTTGTGTAAAGTTGCATTTGTCGAGCTACTGTACCGTGCGCTGTAGGATTGCTGAGGGTGTAAAGAGGCTTTATATTATAGTTTATTTTACTGTAATTATGTAGGATCTCCAGCAAGCACATAACTTTACGTTTCAAAAGTAAATTTACATAAACCTAAAGATTATCAAATGTCTCACAGAAAAATATGAGAAGCATTGCAGGTCAGCAAATCACAAATCTAAACAGACATCTAAGGGAGTGATGTATTTGTGTAATGAGTCGGTGTACAACAGAGAATAAGATCCAAGTGCCATTTATTGAGAGTCATCAGGCAGGCAAAAGGTCAAAACAGGGACCGATAGGAGCATGCAGATAATCCAAAAGCATAGTCAGAGTACAGTCGAATGATCGAGACAGGCGGCAAAACAACATAAACAGTAAAACAAAGCAAAGGTCAAAAGTATGACAAGGCAAGATAAGGAAAACGCTTCAGTAATGCTCACTTGCCGATCACAAGACTACGCAAAGAGTGTGTGCGAATGAGGTGTCTTTATAGTACTAATAATCAGTTCATCATAAGCTTTCAGCGGTGTGTGTAATCTGAGAACACTGAATAGCGAACTTTACTTTAAAGGTAAGCTAGCCGTGTTACCTTTCATGAAAACAAAAATTGCTATCCTAGCTAAGAACACGATCACTAGCTATATTTTACAGCTATATTTAAACTAATAACAAACTATAACTATGAATGATTTAAAGAAAAAGAAAAACATATCTGTACTGCTCTGCTGCTTTTAGGATGTCATCCTTTCCCCACTTAGTCTGACCAAACAAGCAAGACTCTTCTGATTAGCTGAATTTCTCTGATCTCAAGATAAAGCCTCATGTTTGGGTGTGCAGATCCACAAATGACTTTTGCACCAGATATCACAGTGATGTAAGGGGCAAAAGAGTAGTGCGAAAAGTAGATTTGCAAGTGAGAAACAGCAATTAAGACCCATAGTGGCAGATTCGAGCAGTTGTAGTAACATAGTTGGGTTTATTGAAAAAATATCCAGGAAAAATATTTAAGAGCAAACATTACGTTCTACATGCACGCAACTCTTTGCGTAAATACACATTCTAATATGCAGGTGTGTGAATGTGATATACACCATATTCACTGCAACAATAGTAGCAAAGAACATGAGCAAATGAGTTTCTTTATTTGTGATTCGTCTAATAGGATTTGTGGACCTGCACTGAAGGATGTGAAAAGCTGTACATGTTACGTTGTGTTTGTTGGAGAAAAAAAAATACCTACACATTTGTAAATTTGCTCTGTGAGTACAAAGTTACTGATACACACTTATGGCTATACTTTACAGCTACAAATTACACTTTTACACCAAAAATACCTTCATAGACCAGGGCACAAGCCTAAGCTGAACAATCCTTCGATCCCTCAGGCGACACTGCATGAAGAATCATCATTCATATATTGCCACATGGGCTCAGGATTACTTTGGCAAACATTTGCCACTTGCCACAATACGTTGCTACATCCCCAAATGCCAGTAAAAAAATTGTACTGTGCCAAAAGGAAGCCCTATGTTAACAGTGTCCAGAAGCGATGTTGACTTCTCTGAGCTCAGAGGCATCTGGGATGGACCATCACACAGTGGAGACGTGTACTGTGCTCAGATGAAGCAGTGTGTCAGGTATGTTTTTTTTTTTGGGAGAAATGGACGTGATTGTGTCAGTGCCCTTGGCAAAGGTAACTTGCCCTTCTGTGATGCTCTATTAATGCTGAAAGCACAGAGAGATTCTGGAGCACAATGTGCTGCTGCCTTCTCCAGGAAAGCCCATGCCGATTTTAACCAGACAATGCTGAACCACATTCTACTCACATTACAGAGTCCTGCTGTGTAGGAAGAGAAGACAGGTACTGGACTGCCTACAGTCCCAACCTGTCTCCCATAGAGAATGTGTGGCATATTTTGAAATGCAAAATGAAACAATGAAGACTCCGTACTGTTGCCTCAACGCAGCCGGCAGGATCGAGTGACGAGGCACAGCTGGATGAGTTGAGGAGAAGTCCAGAAGTGGAGGCAGGGTGACGAATGACCCAGGAGGAGCCAAAGGGAGGAGGAAGCATGGCAGGACTGGTGGGATGATGGGCCATGGTGGAGTATGCAGCTCTCAGCTGGTTGGAGAACACTCACCTGTCAATAAGATGAATATTATCTGCTGATTCTGGACTTGTCCACTCACCTGTTGCTGCAGCTCCAGGTCCCTGGAAAATACCTGACAAAAACCAAACTGACACACACACCTGTGCAAAGTGCAGATGAAGTCCCAGATGCCCCTGTGGAAACAGAATGCAGGTGTTTTTCCAGGTGTGCTCCAGGTGTTCTGCTGTCTGACTCACCTGATTCCTCTCCTTATGCTCCAGACACTTTTCCTACAAGCATTCTAACAAGCGCTCCATCATAATCAGCTAAACTAGCTTATACATACGAGCAACACACCAAAACCATGAATACAGATAGACTGCAGACTGCATCATCAGACTGAAACAAACAGGATTGTGAGTTTCACATGCAGCATTGTGCCGGTTCTGGAGAGAACTGCTACGACTCTCCAGTCATTACATGGAAACAGTAGGCCCTAAAGCGGTGAGCAGAGCTTCATTTGAGCCGGATCTGCTCTGGGAAATGTCTGATCTTCGTGTTTTACGGTCCAGTATTTATTTTTATTAATCATGTGTTTGTGAGCAGGTGTGAGAGAATGTGAATGTATGGTTACTTTATTTCCTGGTTCTGTTCTGGATGTTTACTAGTGTAGTTTAACCACATGTGTGTGTTGTGCATTCACTGACGCCATTTTGAATGCATGTACCTGTAAAAAGACACAGAGAGAAAGGACATGAATGGAACAATGGAAACAAGTATAACATCCCATATTATTGCAATAGTGTGTGTGTGTGTGTGTGTGTGTGTCATATTGGCTCCCTGTGTTGTAGATCATGTTGACATCCTTTATCGTTCCACCATACTGGACTTCTGTGTTCTGCATCTTCAGTTTACTCCTTTGTGGATCTTCAGACTGATGGTGAATTTCCCTTAGGAATGCGGAAAGCATGACAGACCTGTAGGAAAAGACACAACACGATTCATCACTTCTCAGACAAATAAAGTACATTTGCTCACAGAGACGGATTCAGTAACTGTATGAAATATTCAGGAACACGACTTATCCATTTTAGTATTGAGAAAGGACTGTCAGGTGAGTAACACAGCATCAGTGATGTAACCGTTCATTAGTGTTCACTACAGCACACAGATGGAGATTACTGCTGAAGGCAGGTCTGGGGGATGCACACAGGGTATGTTCATAACTACACACATGATCATAGCTACAGAGTTTCTCTGGTTATTCAAAAACTAAAGACATGAAGAAATGATCAAACTGATGGTCGGATGCACCTCCTGCTGCTGTGTAATGTGCTCTTCTGATGCAGTCGGGTCCAGTCAATGTTGACAGCCGCTATAGACATGTTTATTAAAGGTATTTGAACAACAGATTAGATAAATAACACAGAACATACTGACGTTTTGTAGCAATATTCACTCCAAATCACCATTATTCTGCCATGAGAAGAGCACTCGCAGTGTGGAGGTCTTTACAATAGTGTTGACTAGAAGAGATCTGTGTTTTACAGACACTTTTATACTCAAAATACGCAGCAGATTTCAGCTGATCATGTCCAAATCAGCCCATTACCCACACAAACACTTTATTAAACAGTAGAGGGTAATCAAGTTTATTACTGCAGCTCCAATAATAATAATAAAAAACAATATTACACCATGAATTCATTATTTAAACAAGGATTTCTATAGTTTATTAGCCACAGCTATGTATAGATATTGGTGTCTCTCTGTGGAGCACCTAGCTAATATCAGTGTTTGATTGAACACACTCCTGTGTTTATCAGGACATTATAAAGTGTGTGTGGTGTTGTCTGAGATTTGACAACATCCTTCTTTCTGAAACCATCATCAGAGAATCCAGTTCAACCCCCACAACAGAGACGAAACCTGCGACTGATTCATAAAAGACCTTCAGCACTGTAGGACAGATATTGAAGAACTTTAATAAATCAGCTGGGTTTGATCATATATTCAGACGCAGCATCAAATAAACAGAGAGCCTCTCAAACACCAGCATCCTCAGCTGATCCAGTCCTACAGTATTAAAGTCACAAACCGCTAACATTCAGACACAGAGATAAAGCCCTGGAAAATTAGGCATGTTTTTTTTTTTTTTTATTAATGCCATGTCAGCAACCAAGGCTATTTTCATGGCAGGAACATTTCAATTATATATATATAAATAAAATAAAGATCAACAAACAAATGAATACATAAATTAAGATTTTCCCTGTTAATGCATGATAAAAATTCAAAAATCTTTTCTGGTGTCACTTTGCTGAAAATGTCCTAAAAGGAGTTAATTTCATTAAAAAAAAGTCTTCTGGAATCACTAAAAGCAGGACAGTCTCGTGAAATGTGCTTTATAGTAAGAGGAACTGTGCAGTACAAAACACTGAGTAGTGAAGCCCTGGAGAAGAACAAGAGAACTGCAAAGCCCAGACATCCTCACTCAGGCTGAAAACTCAAACACCAGGAGAAAAAGCTCAACATGAGCCAGCCGCACACACGAACACGAACACGCCATTAACAAGAAGGCTCAAACACAGAAGAAAAACATCTCAAATGTCCTAAAAGCTGCAGAGGTTTGGGTATTGTGTGTATTA
This sequence comes from Danio tinwini, assembly GCA_903798205.1. NCBI lineage: Eukaryota > Metazoa > Chordata > Actinopteri > Cypriniformes > Danionidae > Danio > Danio tinwini. Next base: position 12,505 of record CAIGQZ010018295.1, read on the forward strand.
TTGAGTAAATCCGCATTTCAGCAGAAGAGAAGTGGAGTTTATAGTGTCAGCTGGAGTTTGTTTTCCAGTTTATTCTCATATATGCAGAAAGAAGAGACAGGGAGGAATAGGTGTAAAACAAGCAAATAATACAGTTCTGAGTGGAGAAATTGAATATATATATGAACTGAAACTGAACGGAGGAAGGATTAGAGATCGACTTTTATAATCCTCATTTATGCTTCAGCTCTTCATTTGACAGTAGCGTCAGACTCATCAGCAGAGAAAGACCCACAGCAATGACCATCACATCACACTTTACCACTTCAGGATGGAAAACAGAATCAGAGTTTCAGGACTGAGAGAAATTTAGAGACAATGGAGAACAGAAAATGAGGAAAACCATGTTAATGAAGCTGATGCAGATCATTAGAGTCTTTGCATTTGCAGTCCATGCCAAAGAAATCCAGGAATCAGGCAAGGAGTCAATGTTTTCAGAAGCATACTGGAAATAATGAAGTATGATAAAACAAATAAAAAATATAAGTTATTTAAGGAGGCACTGAAGTGACACACACACACACACACACACACACACACACACACACACACACCATAATGATTTATTAAATGCAGCATTTAAGATATGTTATTTCTCTCTGGAAACTTAGAGCTCAGCAAGGAAACTTCACATTATCTTACCATGAGTCAGCAAAACATTAGAAATATATAATAAAATCTGGGATAAAAGGGAAATTCCCAAAATACTGCAAGATCAGGCAGAGATTGTACAACAGCAGAGACGAGGTGTAAGATTTAGGAAAAGACAAATGTTAACAGCTGGAAATGAACACAATCAGAGTGGGTTTATAAAGATCCTGCTTTATGACTAAAACATGAAATAAGGAAGCACAAATAAATAAAGGGAGTCTATTAGGCATCTTAGAGATTTATGAGCGGATACAGAGAGTCAGGTCATCTTTATTTCTAAAGCACTTTGACCTTGTAGATTTATCAAAACCACTTTACAGATGAACATCTATAACTGTAGGAATTAATCAATCCAAAATATGTGTGTTATTGAAAACAGAGGAGATAGAAGCAGTTGATTGTGGAATCATTTATAAATGTGATAATCAGGAATGAGAATCTGTAAAACAATAAAACTAGTTTAGGATTGTGGTGTAAAACTCTACAGGGCTGTACCCATCAGAGAAAACAAACCAAACTAAAACAACGAGCATACAGAGAGTGTGTTCAACCTGTGTACCACACGCAAATACACTGCACATATCTGAATACAAGCATAGCAGGAATTATCAGAGTCGCAGGATTATGTGTTTGTCCAGAATCAGAGTTGGGGAAGAGAGTCAGTGAATGCAGAGAAAACACCTGCGTTATCACTATAAAGACTCTGCTGCTGTATGAAAGCAGGATAGAAATGAAATATATGTAGTAAATTACACACCGAGGGCAGTAAACAGAAGACAGAGAAGGAGATTCGGTTTCTCAATATCTGGAACACTACTAACCCATTCTGAAAAAGATGGAACCACTCAAAAGGTAATCATATACAGTGAGGGAAATAAGTATTTGATCACACTGTGATTTTTCAAGATCTCCTACTTAGAAATCATGGAGGGGTCTAGAATTTTCAGTAAAGGTGCAATTCCAGTGTGAGAGACAGAATCTAAAATAAAAATGCCGAAATCACATTGTATGATTTAACAATTTATTTGTAAATTACTGTGTGAAATAAGTATTTGATCACTTGCTTTTCAGCCAAATTTCTGACCCTCAAAGACCTGTTATTCTGCTTTAAAATAGTCCAGCTACACTCTGCTCATGATTCTAATTTAGTAGCACTTGTTTGAGGTCTCTAGCTGTCATAAAAGTCACCTGTGCACCCTACATTCATTTAAAACTCTAAGTAGCAACATGGCCAAAACCAAAGAGCTGTCAAAGGACACAAGAGACAAAATTGTAGACCTTCATAAAGCTGAAACTGCTGCGGGGCAATTGCCAAGCAGATTGGTGAAAAAAGAACAACTGTTGGAGCAATTGTCAGAAAATGGAAGAGGCTAATGATGACTGTCAATGTCCCTCAGACTGGGGCCCCACAGAAGATCTCTCCTCGTGGGGTATAAATGATGCCAAGAATGTTCTAGAAACAGCCCAGAACTGCACGGAGAAGGTGATCAATGCCATGAAGAGAGCTGGGACCACCGTTTTCAAGGGTACTATCAGTAATACAGTAAGATGTCATGTTTTAAATCCATGCATCGCACGGAAGGTTCCCCTGCTTAAGTTAGCCCATGTCAAGACCCTTCTGAAGTTTGCCAGGGACCATCTGGATGATCCACTGGAGTCATATGAGAAAGTCCTGTGGTCAGATGAGACCAAAGTAAACCTTTTTGGTCGTAACTCTATTCACAGAATTTGGAGGTAGAAGAATGATGTGTATCATCCCAATAATGCCATACCTACAGTGAAGCATAGGGCTGGAAGCATCATGCTCTGGGGTGTTTTTCTGCACAGGGGACAGAATGACTGCACTGTATTAAGGAGAGGATGAACGTGGCCATGTATTGTGAGATATTAGGCAAAAACCTCCTTCCCTCAGTCAGAGCATTAAAGATGGGTCGTGGCTGGGTCTTCCAACATGACAATGACCCAAAGCACACAGCCAGGAAAACCAAGGAGTGGCTTCGTAAGAAGCATAACAAGGTTTTGGAGTGGCCTAGCCGGTCTCCAGACCTATCCAATAGAAAATCTTTGAAGGGAGCTGAAACTTCATGTTCCTCAGCGACAGTCCCAAAACCTGACAGATCTAGAGAAGATCAGTGGGCAAAATCCCTCCTTCAGTGTGTGCAAACCTGGTAAAGAACTACAGGAACCCTTTGACCTTTGTACTTGTTAACAAAGGCTTCTGTACTAAATATTTAAAATGCTTGACTCAAGTGATCAAATACTTATTTCACACAATAATTTACAAATAAATTGTTAAAAAAATCATTTAATGTGATTTCTGCATTTTTATTTTTAGATTCTGTCTCTCACAGTGGAATTGCACATATGCTGAAAATTCCAGACCCCTCCATGATTTCTAAGTAGGAGATCTTGAAAAATCACAGTGTGATCAAATACTTATTTCCCTCACTGTATATGGTCACACTAAAACAACTGAGGCAGATTTCCAGGATAATAGATGAAGGGACTTTTAACACTCATATCCAAAACAGATTAGATGAATGTAAAAAGGGATGAATGTAACGGGATGAGGCAATTATTAAACAGATCAGGAGATCAGCAATAGCTCACAGCAGCTTAATATACAGCTCTGCTTCTCAAACCTGCCTTAAAAGATAAAACCAATTCAAAGCACACTGTGGGAATCAGTTCTGGAGCTTTCCAAACATCTTCCCTACAAATGACTCAACTCTAGTGGAACTAGGAGAAACGCTTCTAGAGAAGATGAAGGAACACCAGTAAAACAGTACCAGAGAATATTTAGGAATACGATTATGAAAGAGCACAGAGAAACACAGGTCAATGTGTCTGAGAAAGAGGACGCTCTGTGTGCATCAGGAGACAGATGGATGATCACAGTGCCAGAACTCATCCATTTACTCAGAGAAACACACACACACACACACAAAATTATTTGTCCATCCAAATAAAGCATACAATATAAAACCCCAATATTTCCTGACCTTTTACATTATGTTAAGGACTGTACATCACACATATGTGGAAAGGTCAGTATATGGCATGTTGTGTTAATAGAAAGAGAAAGCAGAGTATTTAGTGAAAGAGACGCTAAAGGAGTCAGATATGGGCTTTAGGATGTGCCTGATAGGTCTTTATTTTCTAAAGCAGATAAAAAGGACTGATCGCTACAAGATCTACACTCACCACATTATCTCCATCAGCTCATCTACAGATCAGATCTTTATTATCATCATGAACGGTTTCTGGTGTCAGACCCGCTCTGAGTGAAGCTAGTGATCAGCTGTAACACACGGCCTGTTTGTTGGCTGAGTGTTAGAGAAATGATGGTGAATACACCACAGCTCTGTTTAATCTGTCTCAGACACCATCAAGCAGACCTATAATAGTGGAGGAACCCTTTCTGCTTACCTGGTGATGCTGACCGGCCAGGAGGAGCAGGAGAGAACACATGGACATTAGCAAACACAGGAGGAGAAACACACAGGTGAGTGAAACAGCAGGTAGACTTCTTCTGGCTTTATTGGTGGTTTGCCTTCTTAAACAGAGCATTACCGCCCCCTACTGTGAGTTGTGGATCAGAGACTGATTTTCCTTTGCCTCTGGACTCTTCAAGGCAGAGTTCTGATCTGACTGTGTGCTTTCGTAGAGGCTGTGATTGCAGTCCAGGTGAGTGTCATCCTGCAGAGTATTAGAGGTGGGCAAAGCGAGGCTTCATGAAACACTGAAACAGCCGAAGCAAATGTGTCGAAGTGTTTTGAAACCCCACTCTACGGTGACACCTAGTGGTCATTTTTCTGTATTGCATTAAAACAGGTACTAAACCCCACTCTGTAAGGGTTAACCTTCAAGTGATTTAGTGGAGTGGTAGGGCTCTTGACTGCCATGCAGGGATAATGTGATCGAATCCAGGCTGATACAGCTATTTTGAAATGCTTAAATATTAGTTTGAATTTCTCTGTGCTTGTATCATTTTGTTTCAACATTGGTCTGACATCAGAATAAACACTTTGTGAATAAAAATGTCTCGTTTGGTCATAAAACAGGGTTGTTGCTAGATCAGATTAATTGTGGCCAGAAGTTAACAAGACTTATTTATATTATACATTAAATTTCCCATTTAATGTATTTTATTAATGTCTACCCAAAACCTAAACCTAACCATCACAGTACTGTAAAAATATTAATTATTGTTTTACAGAGTTACAAAAATGGTGCTAAATTGATGGCATATCCGCAGCTGTATCCTATCTAGACTACACCATAAAACAGTAGCATGATTAAAGTACAGGAATTCATAATTTCAGAGTATTTGTACAAGTCAGGATTTGAACCCAAATGTCATTTGAAGCTCAGTAACAGCATGCACAAGCACGGTCCACTAAGCCATATGAGACAGAAGATTTTTGCTGACCCCGTCAGTCAAATGCACATTCGCCAGGTCTCGAAACTCTTCTGAACTGATCGATGCTTTGAATCGCTTTAGTCATGTGACCAGGTATTTGGAAACACTTCAATTACGTGACCTGGGTGTTTCGGATCATGCTTCTGTGCAGTTTTTCAAAATACTTGCACTTTGGGATCTCTACAATGTGTGGAAACGTCAGTTTCATGTCAGCCATCCCTACAGAGTATACCTGCGGTGGAGTGTGACGCTGAGCATAGAAAACCCTGCAGGTGAAACACACCTCTGCTTTGCTTTATTCTGGATATCTTGTGTTTAGTGACTTCATTTATGAAGGAGTCTTTGCTATCAAAATACCTGAGTGAAGTATTACTGTTCATGTTATCAGTCTTCTCTAACGGATCTTCTGTCTGTGGCTGTAAGTTTTCTGCTGCAGATGTGGAGCTCCTGTTGAGTTTATACCCGGTCAGCTCTACACACCTCAGTAAAGCCGAAGTCACTCTAGAGTTTGAGCTTGCGAAATTCTGTCGTACGGCGCTGTGAAAAGGGGCGGAATTAAACAAGATGAATAGAAATTAATAAAGCGAGCGATTGCTCCATGTTTTAAAGTTCTGTTCAGAGAGGTCATGTTTTGATCCTGGATTGGTCTCACGCAGTCAAGTGATGGGATTTCGCAGGTCAGAGTTCACCAAGCTTGAACTTTGCACCGCAGCAACCTGCGAAACTCTGACGCATGACCATGCGTTTCTGGTCTGATGCATTCGCGTGCGTATTAATGGAAGTCTATGAGGAGAAAAGCCCAGTGTGAGCGCAGCTTAATGCCTTGATTAGCTGCGTCAGATGTGTTTAATTAGGGTTTGCGTGTAGAACTGTTCTGTTCTGCTTCTGACTGACCTGTATTATTTGTGTTTCAGATGTATAAATCATCATAATTACTCAATGTTGAGCAATTATTGGCTCTAACTAGCACAATATAATAAATCAGGTAAAGCTGAACTGCTGAGTTTGAAAATGATTACACTATTCAGTAATAAGCTATTGTTTATTAGGGAAGTTATATATTTGCAACCATTTCACTTATTAATTCAGTTTATTTTCTCAATAATAGATTTATGTTTACTTTGATGCTGCTATGGATAAAAACCTGTTATATGTAAATGTTCCAGGACAAGTAAAATACTATATTAAATCTTCTCACATAAACTGGTAAATATGTTGTCTATAAATGCAGTCAGCTTCATAGTTTATCCTTTACTGATAATGATTTGTTCAGTTTCTCCATTTGACTGAGTTAAGACCTTTAGAAGACAATGTTCTGCTGCAACCTACTGGGTGGTCTTAATCTGTGCTGCCTTTTAATTAATAACTTGCAAATAATTTCAGTCTAATAATACTGAATTAAAATGCCGTCTTCTTGGTGTTATTTTTTCAATGGTAAAAACAGGCTGAATACTTAAATTTTACTTTCTAACGACACTTCTGGGTCCGTCTCTGTACAGTTACTGTGGATCTTTAAAATTATTTTTATAATGCTTTTGTTTGAGTAGTAAGAGTCACATTACAGCACTTCTATTACATGTAAATCGACGTAATATTATATAAATATTCATTCATTGATTTCTCTTTGGCTTAGTCCCTTTATTAATCTGGGGTTGCCACAACGGAATGAACTGCCAACTTATCCAGCATATGTTTTATGCAGCGGATGCCCTTACAGCTGCAACCCATCACTGGGAAACACCCATACACACTCATTTACTCACATACACTAAATATGCTGCACGACGCTTCAAGATTATTAGTGTCTGTTAAGTGCTAATATCAAAATGAAAATAGGCAGTTCCTTTTATCATGTTTTAATTTTATTGTTAAGATAGTAAAACAATGTAGCCCGCAGGGTGATGTGAATGAGGTTATAAAGTACACTGTTCCCTTTGAAGATTTACATGACGTGTCCTCTGGCCAAGCCAAATGAAAATGCAAGAATGAGTCCGATGAGGTTCACTATGGCATTAAAGCCACCCTCACTTGATTGTGTGCTCATTCAATATCTTGTTAGCTCTGTGTGAGAAATGAATTATATATGTAAATTAAACCACTGGAGCTTCAGGCCTAAATACACCATTCATAATGAGAATGTTTGAACTTAAAAACACACAGACATCCACAATTAGCCTCTGAATCTCAACAATGGTGACAAACAAAAAACTAAAATCAACCCAAAACAGTAGAAAAAAACTACTGAACTGGTACACCCCAAAACAAAATAAAATAAAGGCGAAAAAGAAATTGTGAGAACTATAAGCTGCATAATTGATTCATGCTGCAATGCATGCTGGGAGTTTTGTACTATGCTGGCACCCAGCATGCATTGTGACATTAATTATGCAGCTTTTTACTTTTAGCTACCATGGTTGAGGTCCATATCCTGATTCTTAATGTCTGTGTGTCTTAAATGTGCTACTGGAGCCCTCAAGGTTTTGTGTATGATACTCTAATTATTAATTATTATTATTTCCTATTTGTTGACCCAGGAAACTGTAGTATCTCCCCAACAAGCATCACATAAATCTGCATTTTTTTTTACTTAAGTTATACAACACTAGCAATTATATCAGTAACAAGTACATAAAGCTCCTCATTGCTTTTCTCACTATAACTGATGAGCTTCAGAAACAGTTTAAAGTAAAGAGTAAAGGATCAAGAGCTCAACTAAAACAGCCTCTGATCCCCATGATGGTGAGGTCAGATTAACATTTTCAGTAAAATGCTGTTTTTAATGGAGTTGTTTAATCTTCTGTTTTAATTCAGTTGGTTTGGTGTAACGCTGTTGCTGTATAGTTTTATTTCTTGTTCTTTCCGTCAGTGATTGTGCTTGTTAGCAGCAGGTGTTCATCAGTGTCTGAATTCACTCATTGTGGTCATTCACTCTGTCTAGAGCAGGGGTTCTAAACCTTATCCACTTCGGGTTAGGGTTTAGGGTTAGGGTTAGGGTTAGGGTTAGGGTTAGGGTTAGGGGTTAGGGTTAGGGTTAGGGTTAGGGTTAGGGTTAGGGGTTAGGGTTAGGGTTAGGGGTTAGGGTTAGGGTTAGGGGTTAGGGTTAGGGTTAGGGGTTAGGGTTAGGGTTAGGGTTAGGGTTAGGGTTAGGGTCA
>CAIGQZ010018445.1:947-11372 GCA_903798205.1 Danio tinwini
ACACACACACACACACACACACACACACACACACACACACACACTAATATATTATAAATATGTCTCCTGATCTGAATCCAATTAAACACATTTGGGGAATTCTTTTGAAGAATAGAAGATAGATGTTGCAAAATGAAGCAATCTTATTCATTCCATGCCTAGAAGTCTTGGTGCTGTCATTAAAAAAATCACAGAGGCCATACAAACTAGATAAAGTAGTCTTTGATGTGGGGTATACTCATGTTTGCATCACACTAATTCAAGTAAAACAAAAAAATTGTAAGTTATTTTGTTAACCTTTTATGTTTTGTCAATATTTTGGAAATTGTTTTCTTTTTTGAGATATTGTTTAAAATGTTGCTTTTCAATGGGAGTGTATGAATATATAATATTTTAACTCATATTTAGCTCAATATTTTAATTCATTCTGTCTAGTGTTAGTTATCAGTGCTGTTGTTCTATTGGAATTTTCATTCCATATTGGCCGCCGCTATAGCGGCATCTAGTGGCTGTTTCCCAAACAGCAACAGAGTGTCGCCTCTTGGTGATTCTATGCTCTTTGCCTCGCGTTTTTAAACATAAAAAAGTGAGTTCGGTGTGATCTGCCCCTTATTTATTTATTTATTTTGACATTCATTAATTTTTATTATAGGTATAATATTAAATCTTAAATTCGCCAATCTGACTCAATATTACATGCATCTTTACAGTTGTTTCAAATACCATTTTTTGCACTAGATGCAAACATGGTTTTAGTTTAAGCTCATGCTCACCCAGCAGGTGTCCTCCAACACATCCGGCTCCAGCACCTCTCCGGTCCATGCGTGGAACTGAACTGCATTCTGGGAAGGTGGCTGGTTGGGGGCGTGGCTCCAGATAGTCATGTTCAAGCAGTGGATAGTGATTCGTTGCTCTGCTCCGGCGCTCAGCAGATGCAGGAAGTTCATCTGAACACGTCCAACATTGAACTCCAGCTTTAAACAGGACATTAAACACCATCATTAACACATGATTTTCAACCTTTTTAGATAAACAAACCCTCTCAAGTAGGCATCTGCAGGTATTACATTGTCTTGTTGCAATCGATTCAATTCAAGTTTATTTGTATAATTAATTATAGTTTCAAATCAGCATTTCAAATAGTACTTTTCAAAGGTAGTGTTGTCACGACACAGGAATTCGGTACCAATTGACAGAGGTTTTAAAAAAGGCCATTTCCCACATTCGAGCGCTACTGAGCACTTTCTTAAACAGTGCTGATTTGCCATTGTGTTCATGTGTTCAACAGAAATAACTGATAACTGATTAAACATCAGTTTACTGAACTCACTGCTGTTTACTGAGGGTAACTGCACAATCTCAGAAATAAACGTACGCGAGCTGTCAATGGCATGGTAACTTTTCAAAAAGTACAAATTTGTACCTAAAAGGTCCATATTAATACCTCAAGGGTACATATTAGTACCTAAAAAGTACAAAAGTGTTCCTCTTAAAATTTGTAGATACTAATATATACTTTTAAGGTACCACTATGGACCCTTCAAGTACAAATGTGTACCTTTTGAGAAGGTACCACCCCAGTGACAGCTCGCGTACCTTCATTTCTGAGAGTGCAGATACGGAGACACTGGAACGTTTTAAAGCCCTGATTCACCAGCGGATCGCTTGTAAATCAGCTTATAGAAAAACCAGCTGATCGACGTGACTTTGTCCCTGTATCTGTGCAAATTTAAATGCAAAATCTGATAAAATAGGTAATACTAAAGTCTTAGTAAAGGTTTATGAAAGGGATAGTTCACCCAAAAATCTAAATTTACTCTCTCTCTCAAGTACTTTCTGAGTTTCTTTCTTCTGTTGAACACAAATGAGCTATTTTGAAGAATGATGCAAACCTGTAACCGTTGACTTCCATAGATATACAAATTCTATAGAAGTCAATGGTTACAGGTTTTAAACTTTTTTCAAAATATCTTCTTTTGTGTTCAACAGGAAAAAAAAGACTGGAAGATATTTCAGACAAGTGAGTGGTGATTAAATGAAGACAAAATTTTCAGTTTTGGGTGAACTATCCCTGTAATTAATTAAAACCAACAGTGAGGCAGATTATAGTTATATGTTAATAAAAAAAACTAAACATTTTATTAGTAATTAACTCCATTTCATAAAATGAGTTTTATGAGTTTGATTTTAATATGTTATTAGGCATTAACTAAGATATTAACATCAGCTAAGATTAATAACTGTTTTTGTAGTTGTCAGATTAATGTTTGAAAATAAATAGATTAATTCTTAAAGCATTTAATGCTGTGATGAACAAACACTAATACAACAATCTGAATATTCTTATAAAAGACAATCTAAAAATGTAAACAATAAATAATTATTTACAGTATCTTAAAGTGCCCATGATATCGATATGTTCATCCTCAATGTACAGCTGAAGTTAAAATCATGCTGTGATTTCATTTTCTTTTTTTAATATTTCCCAAATGATGTTTAACAGAGCAAGAATTTTTTTCACAGTATTTCCAATAATATTTTTTCTTCTGGAGAAAGTCTTATTAGTTTTATTTTATAGAACTATAAAAAAAGAATAAAAGAATAAAATCAGTTTAGAAGTTTTTAAAAACCATTTAAAGGTCAAAATTATTATATATTATAATGTATAATAATATATAAAAATATGTTTTTTTAGGGCTGTCAAAATTAGCGCGTTAACGCACCAGATATATTTGAAATATTTAACGCGTTAAAAAAATGTATGTATTAATGTGCAAAGAAATATGGATAAAACCAAGGAAGCGCTTTTAGAAGGAAAGTTTCAGTATAAAACAACTAAGGTTGCATCACCTGAAGGGAGTGCGCTGTACTGCTGTGCTGTACTGCTCTCTCTCTCTCTCTCTCTCTCTAATGTTCTCAACTCGCAATACAACTTTACAATGAATACAATTGTTTGTTATTATTATTATTATTATTATTATTTTCCAATTTCCATATTTGCAATGCCTGCATTTTGGATTTTTTTTTATTCGTGATTAATCATGATTAATCACAAAAAAAGGTGTGATTAATTAGTTAATTTTTTTAATCAATTGACAGCCCTAGTTTTTTTCCGTTGTCTATAGAGCAAACCACTGTTATAAAATGACTTGCCTAATTAACCTAGTTAAGCCTTTAAATAGCATTTTAAGCTTAAAAATATTATGTACTGTCATCATAATGAACAGAAATTAAGTTGACTATATATTGAATTCTTGAATATGGACATGTGTCTACTGGAGTATTTTTGGCATGAGAAAGCGAGTGAGAATGATCTGGAAACTGAATATGAGAAACCTTGGCTGTGGTGATGGGTCTGAGACACGTGCGTCCGCCACCGCTAAAATTACACATCACTTCTATAGAGTCTGAGGAGCAGCCCAGGTTTGGGTCGATCCAGTAAGTGCCTGAAAAAAAACATTAATAAAATAACTGAGCAAAATATAACATGACATATTCCATTACCAAATATTCCATTACTACAGCAATCTATAGATGCTATTGGTTAGCCCACACTGCAAAAACTAAAATAGAGACACACAACAGTACATATTTTAAATGTTTCCCTTATCTGACCCTTCAGGTTTTTGAGTCTCTTCTTATGTGTTAAGAGTTTGATTCAGGTGTGTTTGATTAGGGAGAGGTAGAAAATGTGTACTGTTGGTGTGTCTTCAGGAACAGGGTTGGGAGACACTGGTGTAATGTGTTGTTACTGTAAAAAATATGGTCCTACCCCTGGTAAATTTTGAATGCCACGAAACATCATTAAATATAATTTTTAAGCATTTTGAATTACAAGGACACAAGCCATGTCCTCATAAACCACCTTAGTGTTGGAATACCTAAGTCATACCCATGTCATTATACAAATTTCTGTCCTTGTAAACCACCCAAAGTAGCACGCACACACACACACACACACACCATCATAAAGCGTGTCCCGGCAGTCGTGCAGGTCTCTGCAGAGTCGAGCGGGATGGTCCCGTGTGCCCAGCGGGTTCTTCAGGCTGTGCACTAGAGAGCTCAGATAATCAAGCGTTCGCAGGATGTCTGGAGCCTGATCCAACATGGGCATGTCCAGCAGACCCCGACCCTGAGAGAACATTCAGACAGCCTTTAAAACACCACATTAACACCCTATTAAACAGCAAAAAACACAATGCATTGTCAAGAAAACTGGTGCATGTTCGTCAAACTCTGACCCCGAGAGAACAAGCAAATACCACCATATAAACACCCAATAAAGCATTATAAACGGTGTGTGTGTGTTTGAATGAGCTCACCTCAATTTTCTGTGTATGAGTCTCTCTGAAAACTGGCTGAACTACACCGAGACCAAAATCCTGATTCTAAAACACACACACACACATAGCATCCAACAAGCAAATTTAAGAACATAAATGCACAAAATATAACAGTAAATGTGTAAATGAATGAATAATTAAACTAATAAAAGCAAAAAATATATAAATATCATGAAATAATCAAAGTAATTCAGTAACACTTTACAATAAGGTTAATATTACATTATATGAATAATACATTATATATATATATATATATATTATATTATTTTATTAATAATGTTTATGCCTAGTAACATGAACAAATAACAATTAGGGGAAACAAAGTTGTTTATATTAACTCACTGTACATTAACTCATGTTAATAAGCATGAATTTGGATTTGAATAATGCATTAGTATAATCAATGTTGAACTAATAATTGCTGTACAAATATTGATCATTATTAGTTCATGTCATTAACTAACATTAACTAACAAAGCCTTATTGTAAAGCGTATACAAAAATGTTACCATAGTCAGCGGGATTCCTGGTGGGCCCTGTAGAAAAAAACAAAAAATATAATCATATGTGACATTTAATTATATTATTTAAACATTGCAGAAAGATATATATTGTAATTAATATGTATATTATGTATATTTGGGAATGGAGCTGCTTTGGTATGAGGCCAATGTTTTGACAATATAAATAAGGATAAATTTGCATTTACTTATTGGGATAATTGAGGACACCATCAATTAAAAAAAAAAAACATTCTTAAAGGGACAGATTACCAAAAAATTGAAATATCCACATCATTTCCTCACACTTAAAGGGCTCTATGTTAACGATCTAGGCGCAGAGTCTAAAGCACATGGCGCAAAAGCATTAAGGATGTGTTCGAATCCCCTTTTGCTATTTTAAGGACGGAAAGATACACTCTGCGCCGTAGCACATGGTCTAACAGGGTTGTGCTTAATCTCTTAATGAGTTATGGGTGTGTTTCGAGCATAACGTGCATTAAACCAATCAGAGTCTCATTTCACATTCCCTTTAAGAGTCAGTTGCGTTGCGCCATAGCGCATTTGCTATTTATATGGCGGACTTTTTAAGTGGAAAAACTGAATTCTTCACTAGTGAAAAAAAAGTTTAACAACTATCTGCAGCGCAGAAAGAACGAGCCTCCTCCATTCAGCCTTTTTACTTTCTCTTTACTTTAAAGAGAGTAAGGTAACGGTGTTGTATGCACTCCACTGAAGACATCCATTAACCTGCATATTTATTTTTCATTTGTTAAGTGTAAATATTTGTTTGAAAACTATTTCTAAATTCAGTTTTAATTTCCAGCAAACTAATAAATGAACAATAATAATGTTGTAATGTGTGGTCAAAAAATCCATATCCAAAACACACGTCCTGTTCTTATGCCCCATATGGTGATGCAGACGTTTCCAAAACCTGACAGATGGACAAATCTAAACTTGTTTTTATCAAAACAAATATAAACATGCATATAATAAATAATACTGCTAATAATAATAACATTATACAAATGTTAATTGTCATGAATAAACTGAAAAAAGCCACCGGACATGAAGAAAGCGTGAAGGCAGTGGTTTTTATATTTATGTAGAAAAATAATAATCTTTGTAATATTTTAATCCTTTAATTCTTTTTCATTTATAAAGATTTTTGTGTTGTGCTGTACATCCTGTGTGTGTTAAGCAATGGAGGATGAGTAAATTATGACAGAATTTTCTGGATGAACTATCCCTTTAATGCATATCTTTATTGGTTATTATTTAGCCATTATATGAAAACTCTAGTAAATTAAACATAAAAAATAAGCTTTACCGGAGGTCCAGGAGGTCCACGTGGTCCAGGAGCACCCTTAAAAAACCCACAAATAAATCAGTCAAAAACACAAAAGTAACTTTGAAATAAAAATAACATAGTAATCAATGGATGATCTGCAATGCTGTGACCATAAAGACTCACTCGAGGACCCTGGACACCCTGTGTGGAAATAAAGTGTGTATGAGAAACATGTATAATCCACAGAAATATCACTGAGTGAAGATAAAGTGCAGAGTCATCATCTCTCACCAGCTCTCCTTTGCTGCCTGTATCTCCTCTTGAGCCCTGCAGAGAGACATGAGGGTGAGAACAGAGCCAGCTGAGCCAGGATCAATAGCTAATGTTTCCATTCACCTATTTTTATGTGCATTTTGGAATATCAAATAAAAATGTGCTTAATGTAAATGAAAATTAATAATTTTAATAATAATAATTTTGAAAATGTGCATAAAAAATCAAATTAAATTGCAGTATGCGAAAAAAAATCATGTGATTTTGTTTTAACAGGTCATGTGATGATGATAATGTGTGCAATGGGATGTTATTAATGGACAAACCAGCATTTTGAGCACATTTTAAAACATCTGAAACCTTGTTTTGGTCTTTCTAAAATCCCTCAGCCAAAGTCCATCATCACAGTGGTTTAGTATTATTATTATTGTTATTATTATAACCTCCAGAACTGTCTTGAGTGTCTGACCTCCCAAAGAGTGTCTCACACCTTCAAAAGCCACTGTGCATTCATTGCGTTTCATTTTCTGAGACGCAACTCATTTATTATAGAGGAAAAAAGGCCCACGGTGGCTTCTCCTACCACAGCAAACTCCTTTTTTGATATTAAAATTTGGTGCCAGTTTATCAGGAAGTTAAGATTTTGTTCACTTTTATCTCCTTCAGACCCTGTGTCCATTACAATGGGCATCTCATGTCAGCCCATATTTTTTGTTGTTCCTGAGCATTTCATCTAATTTAAAGAGGGCAGTCCATGAGAGTGGACAATTGTCATGCAATCAAATGGCGGTAAGACTCGGCATGTTGTAATTTGAAAAAAATATCCACTACACTGAAAAGCAGCAAGGCATCACTTCACTCCAGACAAAGACATAAGCCACATTTACAATGTTTTTGATATGTTTGCCAATATTTCATAGATTGTATGTAAAAAAGAGGGATTGTACTTACTAATTAAAGTTTAAAATCTTTTGTAACATTGCACGCTTTAGATCAGGACTTTTTTCAAATATGTCTGTTTATTAGGATGTACAATGGGATCAAGATCTGTTACTAAAATTAAATCTCCAATAATGCTGATTGAACCTTTTTATATAAAAAACTATATTTATATTTATTTATATGTATTAATTCATTGCTGAATCAATTTCATATGCAGAATATACAGATCTTGAAGTTCTTGAGCAGATGAAAATATCTCAGATGTGGACGTTAGGTGATATATTAGACAGCAATTTAACTTTTGAAAATCATATTTTCCATGTCACAAAAACTGCTTTCTTTCATCTGAGAAATATCGCTAAGTTAAAAAGTATGCTATCCATCTCAGATGCAGAAAAGCTAGTCCATGCTTTTATGACTTCTAGGCTGGATTACTGTAATGCTCTGTTTGCTGGTTGCCCAGCATCCTCTATTAACAAACTTCAGCTAGTACAAAATGCAGCTGCCAGAGTTCTTACCAAGTCTAGAAAATTTGATCATATCACCCCAATTTTATCCTCCTTACACTGGCTGCCTGTTAAGTTTCGTATTGAATGTAAAATATTGCTTCTTACCTATAAAGCCTTAATAGCTCCTATTTATCTAACCAACCTCCTGTCTTGCTACATTCCAACCCGCTCTTTAAGATCTCAAAACTTATGGCTTCTCGTAATAAAAGTAGGGCTGTCAATTGATTAAAAAAATTAACTAATTAATCACACTTTTTTGTGTGATTAATCATGATTAATCACGAAAAAAAAATCCTAAATACAGGCATTGGAAATATAGAAATTGAAAAATTATAATAATAAAGTATTGAATACAAACAATTGTATTCAGTGTAAAGTTGTATTGCGAGTTGAGAACATTAATTATAAAGTAGAAACAATTTAGCTTTGTCCTCCTTAACGTTTCGTCACCTTGGAATTATAAGGTTCTGTCTGCGTTCTGAATGATTTTGAGATATTGAGCTTCAAAGTTTTTGCATTCCATAGCAAACAGCATGTGTAACATTTGTTTTTGTTTTTATAAAAGGTCTTAATGTAAACAACTTATTAAAAAACATCCCATAATGTAAATAAGTTGTCATTTAATAAGAATATGTCAATAACTCAAGTTTGACAAAAATGTCAGACAGAACCTTAGAATTGTAAGGTGACAATTTAACCACTTGCTAAGACAGACCAGTCTATTGACATTATCGGGGACAACACACACACACACACACAGAGAGAGAGAGAGAGAGAGAGAGAGAGAGAGAGAGAGAACAGCGCACTCCCTTCAGATCATCAACACGCACGATCAAATCAAATTTGCTTAAACTAAGCGTTTTAAAGTATGGCTTTATTTCTCAATCAAGGATTCTGACACATCAACGTGAAGCAGACGCTTTACAAAAGTTGATCACGTCGCCCTCAACCCGAAAGTGAAATAGAAACTTACCGGTTTGCGGTTAAAAGTTAGGACCGGGAGGGAGGGGGTGGGTGTCGCGGATGAAAGTGAGTAGGTCGCCTCTATGTGCGCGCCGGTGTTTAAGGTGTAACACCGGCCCTGAACACACGTCGACCACAACAGGAAATGAAAAAAAAAAAAAAAAAAACTGCAACTGCGATAAATGCGTTAATTTTTTTTAACGCGTTAAATATTTCAAATTAATCACGTGCGTTAACGCGCTAATATTGACAGCCTTAAATAAAAGTCAAGTAAAGGAGGTCGAGCCTTCTCATTTATGGCTCCTAAACTCGGGAATAGCCTTCCTGATAATGTCCGAGGCTCAGACACACTCTCGCAGTTCAAAACTAGATTAAAGACCTATCTTTTTAGTAAAGAATACACTCAATGCATCACATGATGCATGACTGTGCTCCACGCATCTCGTTTATATACACTATGAACAGCAGCTACACTAATTATTCTCTTTATTCTCTATTACCACCTGGGGACACTCATCCCGAGCATCAGTGCCACTGATGCGATCCAAGACATGTGAAGAGATGATCCCAAGGTTTCCATAATCCCAGATCAGGCCGTATCCTGAGCAGCTGCTGTGGTCATGGAGCAGTGGAGTGCATGAGACTGATTCCTGTGATGCTCCAGGCTTGAATAGCTCGAGACTTGTAGAGCTGTGCATCGATGTATTTCCTCTTCAGTGTTTGGACTCTCAGCAATGAATATTAAACCACACTGAACTAAACTTAAACTCTGAAAACTGAATTGACACGGTTTCAATTCACTATATTCTTCTATGTGAAACTGCTTTGAAACAATCTACATCGTAAAAGCGCTTTAGAAATAAAGATGAATTGAATTGAATATTTGGAGTGATAAGGAAGATGAAGATAAAGTTTGTTATAAACAAGGTGCAAACTATACAACAAAAACCTAAAAAATAAAGTAAAAATGTTTCAATCTTAATGTTTGTGACTTTGAAAATAAATTTCAAGATTATATCAACAATCATATATGTTTTTTTTTGTATTTTATGTTGGTATAATGTTCGGGAAGTACAACTGTTCTGACCTGATGTCCATTGAAATTGACAAAATTATTATTAGAATTATTATTTTTATTATTTGGTCTCATTTTTAAGAGCCTCATGAATTGAAAAAAGTATTTTTTCAGTTTCAGAAACTTGGAAGATAATTTGGATCTGAAGGGGTTATTCGCAATTTTTTATGTGATATTCCAGTTTTGCACATTAATCTAATTCACATCTTTGAATGGAAACAACTACCATGTTCACTATTGCTGTGTGCAGAGTCATATACTCACTGGATTACCAATTGGGCCGATCACACCTACAGGTCCAGCTAAACCCCCTCTGCCCTGAAGACAACATGCAGATATTACAACATGACAGCTTTATTTCTATCTGTAGAGTGTAGATTGTATCAAAACTGCATTACAGGATGAACAGAAAAATGGTAAAAAGTCAGAAAAGGATGTGCAATGTGGTCTAAGTTCTATATGGATGAACAGAAGGAAGGTGTAATAGATGGATGGATGGATGGATGGATGGATGGATGGATGG
>CAIGQZ010018496.1:0-11043 GCA_903798205.1 Danio tinwini
TATATATATATATATATATATAATGTATAGAATGAACAGGAATGGTAATAGAAAATGTTAATATAAAACTAAATAAAAACCACATACGTCCACCAAAATTATTATGCCACATAGTCATACATATTAAATGTGACAGATGTGCAAATCCCCGTTTAGTGCCACTGTAGACTAATCACACCTAATATTCTGGCGTAAAAAATGAACTACAGACTCTCATACATTCACATATGAATATATACATCTGGCTTAAAGTCAAACACAGAAACAATCCCAGCCCTGAATTGAATACAATTTCTATCACATTCCAAAATAACTCTGCATTTACAAGGTCTTTCAGTAAAGACACTGAATGGAGAGTAATTTTGAAAAGACATTTCCTGTCAAGGTGTCCGCATAGAGGAAACATGTCAGTCTTTTATTAGAGTCAGAATACAGAATTGAACAAAAATCTCTCATGATGCCACGCTGGGATCTGTTCAGCTTTCCTTAATTAGCCAAAGACATTGTTTCATCGCACTTGTTCTCTGTCTAAGCAACCACTAGGTGATCTAATCAGCCTTCTTTTTGCAGTCTATTCAGGATCTTTGCATCACCTCTTCCCTCGAGTTCATCTGAAGCACCATTTTCTTTACTAAATGAATTCTCTTTTTTTTACTTTCTTTTTTTTCTGCCAATAAGAACAGAACTATATTCTATTGAAGTTCAAAGAAGGACTATTTATAAATCACATGAATCAGGTTTAAAACTACTTAGCATAAGGTAACCTTGAAAGGTAGTTTGAATGCAGTACTTTTAATTAAAGTAGCAAAGAATGACTGTGACCATGGGTTTATTGTCAAATTCTTTGTTAAGTCTGACTTTGAGGCTCGTTCTCCCTGTCAATCATTTCACAAAGTATGTATATTATAATTTATTAAAGCTATAAATCAGACTCTCAATAATTGAAAATGGCATCAAATAATTTAAAATGATGCTACTCTGTTCAAATACAGTATTAAAAGATAAATAGTTCCGTTGTTTTGCCTATTAGAGCTAAATGTCGAAATGACTAAGATAACCAATCAAATCAAAGAAGGCAGAGATTTACTGTTCACAGGCAACACTTCAGTGTGAAACAATAAATGTTTCATATTTGAAAGCAGTTGTTTTGATTTGATATAATTACCACATGTACAGCAAGTGATAGTTCAAAATGAACACCACCTCCGCGTGTGACAAAGGCATTACAAAAATATGTTTAGGTTATCTTGTGATACAAACTACTGAACAGTTTTAAATTTGATTATTTAACTTTTTTTTATTTAAATTAATTTTTGCTAATATGACTGTGGATTACGGCCAAATTATTTGTTTAGTCAGAATTTGAGTCTCTTTTTTTCTGGCAATAATTTTGTTTGTTAAAAAAGCATGCATATTATCATATACCAGGGCTATAAATCAGACCCAAAATTGAGACCTCAAATATAAAAAAAATAAATTGCTGTTTGTTTATATGAAGTATATAAAATGTTAAATGTTTATTTAATTTTGCCTGACAGTGCTCATCAATGTCAAAATAATTTAAATAGCCAATCAAATAAAAGAA
This sequence comes from Danio tinwini, assembly GCA_903798205.1. Lineage (NCBI taxonomy): Eukaryota > Metazoa > Chordata > Actinopteri > Cypriniformes > Danionidae > Danio > Danio tinwini. The sequence continues at coordinate 1,586 of CAIGQZ010018496.1, forward strand.
GGAGGGCATTACTGTTCATAGACAATGCTTAGGTTTTTAGTGGTGAATGTGTGCCAGATCAGTGTGAAACTAGATAATAATTTCATATTTGACTTTAACAATCATGTAATAAGACTTTAACCACATGCAATATCTTCTGATATAAACCACTGAAAAGTTTGAAATTTTAAACTCCGGGTTAATTACTTTTAGAACAAGAAAAAAGACTATGGGCTCTATTTTAACGATCTAGGTGCAGAGTCTAGAGCGTATGGCGCAAAAGCATTAAGGTTGTGTGCGAATCCACTTTTGCTATTTTTAGGACAGAAAAATATGTTCTGCGCTGTTTTGAGCATAACTGCAATGGAAAAACTGAATGGAAAAAATGAACACTTCACCAGCGAGAAAACAGTTGCAGCAAGAATAAAGAATGAGCTCATTCGGCCTCTTTACTTTCGTGGATAAAGAAACGGTGTTGTACGCACTCCACAGAAGACATTCCTCAGCCTAAATATTTAATTTAATTTGTTAAGCGCAAAGATTTGTTCCAAAACTATTTCTAAATTCAGTTCTAGTTTCAAGAAAATGAATAAATAAACAATAATAAAGAAGCATGGTCAAAAAGTTTTATCCAAACACACGTCCTATTCTTATGCCCAATATAGTGATGCAGACATCCCCAAAACCCAACAGGTGGACAAATCTAAACTTGTTTTTATTAAAACAAATATAAATATGCATATAATAAATAATATTACTAATAAAAATAACAACATTATACAAAAGCTAATTGTCATGAATAAACTGAAATCTATATAATTGTCATGAATAAACTGAACCCCCCCATCCTCCCACCCCCCGATGAAAAAGGAATGCAGGCAGTGTTTTTTATTTTTTGTGTAGACAATAATAAGTTTTGTAACATTTTAATCCTTTAATTATTTTCAATAGTAAGATATTTGCGTACTGCTGTACACCCTGTGTGTATTAAGCAATGTGTACGAATTTAGGGTGCACAACTAACGCGCTCTGTGCTGGACTTTAGACCTGCTTTCAGCTGGTCATTTGTGCAGTCTATTTTAGTTCCTAAAAATAGCAATGTGCCAACAATGCGCCTTAACACATCTCCTTTCTAGACGGGCACACCCATGAATCCACAAAGTGGCACAAATGGATTTACTATTTAAACAATGTGCCGCAAAATGGAAAAATTAGGGTTGTGTTAGGCTAAAAACAGCAAAAAAATCACACCAAATAGGCCTTGTGTCTTATTGCACAGGGATGTATGATAGGGCCCTATATGTTTGCCACAGCCATATCACCCTGCAGCCCAGGACTGGTTACTCACTGAAGCTAAGCAGGGCTGAGCCTGGTCAGTACCTGGATGGGCGACCACATGGAAAAACTAGGTTGCTGTTGGAAGTGGTGTTAGAGAGGCCAGCAGGGAGCGCAGTGAAAGTGAAGTGGACACTGTTAGTGGTCGCCATCTTTTGGATGAGATGTTAAACCGAGGTCCTGATTCTCTGTGGTCATTAAAAATCCCATGGCACTTCTCGTAAAGAGTAGGGGTGTAACCCCGGTGTTCTGGCTTAATTCCCTCTCGGCCCTTACGATCATGGCCTCACAATCATCTCTTATCCACCGAATTGGCTCTATCATTGTCTCTCCACTCCACCAATAGCTGGTGTGTGGTGAGCGCACTGGCGCCGTTGTCCTGTGGCTGCCGTCGCATCATCCAAGTGGATGCTGCACACTGGTGGTGCTGTGGAGAGACCCCCCTCATGATTGTGAAGCACTTTGGGTGTATGGCCATACACAAAAAATGTGCTATATAAATACACATTACAATTACAATGTTTGTTCATTCAGTGATAGTCACTGGTGTCCACAGTGTCATGCGTTTGATCGACCGAAGCAGACCATTTCAATTTAATAAACATGGAATTACTTATTGCACTGTACTTAGACTCCCTCGTCTTGTTGTTTTTTCATACAATGAAGGTCAATAAGGTCTAAAACTTCATGATTTCCTTTATCACCAAATAAATCCAAAAAAAATTTGTGTTCTACATAATTCATACAAGTTTGGAATAAAAAGAGAGGGAAAAAACATCAACAAGATTTCTTATTTGACCTGTCGACATGACTGTTTGCAGTTCAATACAGTATATTGTATAGACTAATGTTAACAAATGTTATGAATGTTGATACATTCTTTTGAAAAGTCTATAGGTTTAGAATCAATATACTTTAGATGGTAAATACTTTTGAAGTGGTCTTTTAGTATTTTTTTCAACGGCTGCATATGCCATTGTCAAACTCTCCTACGCTCTTCTTTATAAACCCTTTGCTGAAATAGCTTTTGACAGCACAATATGATGTGCTGATGCTCCTCGGCTCTGTCCAGGATTATTACAGTCACAAAGACACAATGGTATCAGTGACAGAAGCGCCCTGTCTAATTCAACACAGTATCTTTGACACAAGATGGCCTGGACTAGAAAACAACTATAAATGCAGTAACAAAGAAAGAATAAAGAACCTGAACATTCCGAACAGAGACATAGATGTTCAAAATCCAAGCCTAGAGCAAAACATCCAGCATGTTTGACCTTGTGGGGAAATGCATTGGCAGTGTGAGTGGGTTAGAAGAGTCTCATTTCAGTCTGAAGTCCTGCTACTCTATTTTCTCTCCCCAACAGAGTATGTTCAATTCTCTCACACCAGCATAAGCTGCGAGGGGCAGAATTAAGAATTACTGTGACGCAATCTCCACAGAGAAATGCTCTTCCTTTTTATCTGGCGAGCTTAAAAGTGTTAAATATGTCATATTCACCTTGATAAGAAAAAAAAGAGAGAGCATGGCAATCCGCCACAGCATGGACGAGAAGCCATTGCACCCTGAGCCTCAGATTCTCCTGTATGACTTCAAACTGACGTCTTGAAAGAAAAGGAGGGGGGAAAAGATGCAAAGTGTCTTTCAATCAAAATCTTCTTTGTAGCTGCATGAAAGGCGCTGTGAAGGAATGGAAAGTTAGGAGTCGAGTCTGTCTGGAATTGAACCCTTTCCTGCACCATGCTTACTTTTAAGAAAGCGAAGTGAACCGAAGCGTCCAGCTGTGAACAGAGATCATTAATAGAGAACAGATCAAAGTTTTGCATTAGAGTCGAAACCTAAAAGCGCAGAGGCTGCAAAATCTAGATTATGTCTTTTTTTCAAAGGTTTTAAATGTTTTTAGACAGTTTCTTAGATGTAGGCTTTGTTTTTTATTTGCACAACAGAGAATGCAAATGAAGATCTCAGTGGGGCTGCGTAATTCGACAATTGTGGCTTTTTAACATTTCTCTCTCTCTCTCTCTCTAAAAAAAAACAACAAAAAAAAAACGACAGTCTTTTAAATCGCAAAACACTGTAATCCGTCAGATCCATGTAGGGTGTTTCTTGAACTACAGGCACTTTTATGTCCAGTTTATCAAATCTTTTTGTCGTAAAATGCTGCTTTGCATGCCTGAATATGTTTTTGGTACTTGTGTTTGATCTGCAAAGATTTTATCTCCGTTCTCGATGAGTTCAACTATGAAATCTCATTACAAAATTATTAATATTTATAAACTTAAAATGATTTGTACACACTGCTGTTCATGTTTGGGGTCGGTGAGATTGCACTAATGTACTTGTAATTACATGAATATATTAAGGAAGAAAGCAGTTATTTTACACTCACCGGCCACTTTATTAGGTACATCTGGTCAACTACTCGTTTATGTAAATTTATCAGCCAATCACATGGCAGCAACTTAATGCATTTGGGCATGTAGACATGGTCAAGACAATCTGCTGCAGTTCAAACCGAGCATCAGAATGAGATTGAAGGTGATTTAAGTGACTTAAAGGTGATATAAGTGACTTTGAACGTGGCATGGTTGTTGGTGCCAGACAGGCTGGTCTGAGTATTTCAGAAACTGCTGATCCACAGGGATTTTCATGCACAACCATCTCTAGGGTTTACAGAAAATGGTCAGAAAAAGAGAAAATATCCTGTAAGCGGCAGTTGTGGGAAATAGCAAGACATGCCAAATTGTTCAACAAACAAATGATTCGAGCTGATATAAAGGCAACAGTAACTCAAATAACCACTCATTACAACCGAGATGCTGCAACATTTAGATGAAAGGGTCAGAATTTGGCATCAACAACGTGAAAGCATGGATCCATCCTGTTGAGGCTGGTGGTGGTGGTGTAATGGTGTGGGGGATATTTTTTTGGCACACTTTGTGGCCATTAGCACCAATTAAGCATCGTGTCAACATCACAGCCTGCCTGAGTATTGTTGCTGACCATGTCCATTACTTTATGACCACAGTGTACCCATCTTTTGATGACTACTTCCAGCAGGATAATACACTATGTTATAAAGTGCGAATCATCTCAAACTGGTTTCTTGAACATGACAATGAACATGACACTGTACTCAAATGGCCTCCACAATCACCAGATCTTAATCCAATAGAGCACCTTTGGGATGTGGTTAAATGGGAGATTTGCATCATGGATGTGCAGCCAACAAATCTGCATCAACTGCATGATGCTATCATGTCAATATGGACCAAAATCTCTGAGGAATATTTCCAGTACCTTGTTGAATCTATGCCATGAAGGATTAAGGCAGTTCTGAAGGCAAAATTGGGTCTAACCCGGTACACGTAAGGTGTGCCTGATAAAGTGGCCAGTAAGTGTATATTATATTTTTTTAATGAAAGTAGGGCATTACAAACACACTGACCCCCTAAACTTTGAAGGCAATTGTACTGTACATTTTTTGCGATGAAACTTATGAAAAAAAATACTAATTTCTACAAGTATTGGCATTGCTGTTACCAATGTTTTACCAGTACCAGGCGTGAGTGAGATAAAATGAGACATGAAAGAAAAATGTCATTATTGTGTTAGTTTTGTATTTTTGCATCACAGGAATCTCTTCAGTTCTAGCTGATTGTGACAAAACACTTCTGCCTATTCAAAATAAACTGAAAAAAAAGCAAGCACTGGAACCGTGACCACAAAACCGAGGTAAGTACTCAACTTTGACTTACATCCCAAATATATAAAGAAAAATAAAGAAGTAATAATTGATTTATTCATTTAAAACAGAACGACTTAATTTCCTAACAGAATGTGTCTGAGAATTACTCGAGAGATCGAAAGAGAGAGAGAGAATCTGCTTCTGGATCAGATGACAGATGTCTACCACAGCTCTCAACCAGATGTTCAATAACTTTCATTTAAATAAAAAAAAAAAACACAAACAGATACAGCAACAACAAACAGCCGCTCCACGTACAGCACAAACTAATAAACGCCAGTTGGCTAGAGTTCAAACTCAGATCATCTCTACATGAGTTTATTAGGTTTATAGAGTAAATCAATCTGCATTCTAGATCAAGGCTTGTTGGAAGATTTTGTTTTATGTCGGATCTACAAAGTAATGTAAAAAGAGAGTATACACTCACTGGCCACTATATTAGGTACACCTGTCCAACTGCTTGTTAATGCAAATTTATCAGCCAATCACAGGGCAGCAACTCGATGCATTTAGGCATGTAGACATGGTCAAGATGATCTGCTGGAGTTCAAGCAAAGCCTCAGAATGGGGAAGAAAGGTGATTTAAATGACTTTGAATGTGGCATGGTTGTTGGTGCAAGACAGTACTCAGGTCTGAGTAATTCAGAAACTGTTGATCTACTGGGATTTTCACACACAACCATCTCTAGGGTTTACACAGAATGGTCAGGAAAAAAAAAATATCCAGTGAGCGGCAGTTCTGTGGGCATAAATGCCTTGTTGATGCCAGAGGTTAGAGGAGAATGGCCAGACTGATTCCAGCTGATAGAAAGGCAACAGTAACTCAAATAACCACTCGTTACAACTGAGGTATGCAGAAGATAGCATCTCTGAACGCACAACACATCTAACCTTGAGGTGGATGGGCTACAGCAGCAGAAGACTACACCAGGAGTCACTCCTGTCAGCTAAGAACAGGAAACTGAGGGTACAATTCGCACAGGCTCACCAAAATTGGACAATAGAAGATTGAAAAAAAACATTGCCTGGTCTGATGAGTCTCAATTTCTGCTGCAACATTCAGATGGTAGAGTAAAAATTTGGCATCAACAACATGAAACGTCTGGTTACGTCCGTAACCCTCGTTCCCCGAATAAGGGAACGGAGACGTGTGTCTGTAAACAGACTTTTGGGAGTACTTCAGACGACCAATCGCTTCTGATGATAAGAAAACGGGCCAATGAAATGCCAATTGAATTGGCGGAGCTGAGCTCCACAGCTGTGGCTGATGAGCTCATCAGGGCTATATAAGCCAGCTGCTGGAGTCAGATCCTCAGAATTGCCCGCTGAAGAGCCGATCACTCAGCTCCCAGCTGGAGACTTAGGTGCTGTGGCAGTGGAGACACACGTCTCCGTTCCCTTATTCGGGGAACGAGGGTTACGGACGTAACCAGACGTTCCCCTTCATAGGGAACTCCAACATGTGTCTGTAAACAGACTTTTGGGAGATGTTCTGGAAAGCGCCACAGCAGCTAAGCCCGTCACGCTCCTGATGTGCAGTTTGCCAAGCAATGCGTAAGCGCACTGACATCACCAAAAGCGCAACCTTCCAACGTCCCCTAGGCCCAAAAATTACCATTACATGGGAATAATACAATTTAGATCGGGGGTCGTAATTGAGCTTTTACCTAGCTAATATAGACTAGGGATTTTAGAGATACGACAGTACGTTGGGAAAGCGTGCCAGTCCCCAAAGGGGGAGGACGCTGCGGAGACCACCTGCTACCCGGAGGGGGAGACTTGATGGTAAGAGAGCATATGGACTAGCCCTATTGAGGGGGAGTGCTACATATGATAAGCTGGTTAGCGGTTAGGGAAGACATGGGTCCGCCTGAATAGGGGGAACACACCATGGTGGATAATGCATATGGCATCACCTAGACAGGGGAATGCACATAGCTGGCACCGAACCTCAGTATGCGGGTAGACCAGATGGGCGTACCAGACTACACACTGAGCCAAGCACTCGACTCCTCCGCTGAGTCAGGTGCTGGGGGCCTCGGAGGAATTCTCTAGGGTTCGCCTGAAAAGGGAAACTTACTAGTAGAATAGAAAATGCGCACGCATCTCCGGGTTAGGGAGCCTGGCGCAGCAAGCGTTTATTGACACCGAGCTTAATTTCCTCTCGATTGACTGGGGTAACCAGTAACCAGGAGGAAAGTGACTCCACTCGAGAAATAATCTCGATAATGTGTTAGGTGTCGCCCAGCCAGCAGCTCGACATGATCTGTTAAGAGGCGCTGTTTACTCACGCCGAAAAGGAGGCACCGCTTATTATATTATTATTATTATTAAGTGTGCTCTCTCTCCCGGGGAACACAGCTCGCCCTGGCACATGAAGCGAGGGTGATGGCATAAATTAAAAAATGGACCAACCTCTATTTTAATACAGCACTTCCCTTCTGCTGATCATAACAGAAAAGAGCTGCGTATGCTTACATGTCACGTTAAGCGCAGTGCGCGGACATAGCAATGAAAAGGCTGAGTCTGCCTCCTCCGCAGGCAGCGCTTGCAGGCTCACCACCTAATAAAAAAGGGGGGTGGTAGAAGCCTTGGCACAAGGTGAACCGAGGTCTCAGGTATTTAAACGTGAGAGTAGGTCGGCCCAATTACTGGCACAATTCGCTGACCGAAAATGCCACCGGAATCTTAACCCTCCTGATACCAGCGCGATCAGCAGAGCTGCCTAAAGGGACAGAACGTATATATACTGATTGAGTGGCTCAACGGACCTAATCATAACTGCTAGGGCTAGACAGATCCCAAGAGGGTGAGAGAGGGGGCGGGGATGGATTATCATCACGCGCCACGCGCCTCTGAGAAACCGGCTGAAGAGGTTATGCTTTCCCAGCGCGCTACCATCCGCATTAAAAACGCGGATGATCACACGCCAAACCTTCAGTGCGGAGGGAGACAGCCAGCGCTCCAGCTATCCTGAAGGAAGAAAACACAACACTAATCTGGCATGTCCGGGGGTTTTCTCAGAGAGAATTCCCACACAACGAATAGACTCCACTGCAGAACATAGGCATACCTAATAAGGCGCTCTAGCCTGTAGTGACGGTGTTAACTATCACACTGATAAGTCACCTAAGTCCACCGCGCTCTGTCTGAAAACCATCCAAAGAGGCTTCAGAGCCCTGCACGGGTGCCAGGGGGTGCCCGTCCCAGAAGTGCTTTTTCTTCATCAGGGAGGGCCATCACGAGGAGTGTGAGTTCTGAAAACTCGGGTCCGGTTGGGCCAGAGAGGCGCAACGAGCAAGACCCGCTCCTCGTCTCCCCAACTTTGCACAGTGTAAGTAGTGTCTGTGCGAGCAGGCTCACTGGGGAAAGAACGCATATTGCGTAACCCGGGGCCAGCTGAGAGCCAGCGCCTTTGTGCAGAGCAGAAAAGGCAGCCAGCGAAGGGCCGCTCGGGAGAAACAGCAGGATGACCTGGGCTTCTCTGAAGCGTGCCCATAACAGCTGGAATGTGCCGGGGTGGAGTCTCCGTTCTCCTGAAACATAGCAGTCCTGAGAGCTTGTAGCTGGCATGGAGAGCTTGTACAGGATATGAACGGCGCGCAGCTATTTAGCCGCAAGACTCCGGAGGAGCGGATGGCGAGCGAACTGAGACATGCTGAGGTGGCGAACACCGCCCGAACGGTTGATGTATGCCATCGCAGCCGTGCTGGCCGTCCTAACCAACACGCGTTTCCCCTCCCGCTTCGGTAGTGACCGGCGGAGAGTGAAAAACAATGCCAACAGCTCCAGGCAGTTGAAATGCCAATGCAACCTGGGTCCGGTTTACGAACCTGCAGCTGCATGCTCGATACACACAGCCCGCCAGCCCATACTGGAAACATCTGTCAAGATGACAGCATCACTGGATACTTGTTCTAAGGGCACTCAGGCCCGTAGAAGGCAAGATCCATCCAGGGGCTGAAGGTGCGGAGACACAGCGTGGTTACGTAACCCCGGTGCCTCTCCGCGTGCCATGCCCATCTGGGGACCCGATTGCGAATCCAGCGCTGAATTAGTCTCATATGAACAATTGAGCAGCGTGATAGCGGCTACAAATGTCATATGCCCCAGGAGCCTCTGAATAATTTCAGTGAGACCAATATAACTGCCGAATTAATCAGACAGGACAGCGCTAGCCCAGCGCGCTAAGAGCGCACCGTGATGCAGACCGAGTCCAGCTCCAACCCGAGATGAGAGAAGCTCTGCCCGGGGGAGAGCCCGCTCATACTCGGTTGACCCAAAACCCAAACAGGCTGAGGTGCCGGAGCACCAGGTCCCTGTGCATAATCGATCAGTTCAGAGATCTAAAAATAGTCAATGAATAATCAAAAAAATGCAGATGCGCGTGCGCTA
>CAIGQZ010018573.1:0-25486 GCA_903798205.1 Danio tinwini
GATGCCCTCTCCCGGATGTATTCACCAGAGCCTACTACAGACACTCCCAAACCAGTACTACCTTACAGTCTTCCTTGCTTCTATACTGTGGCAGTTGGATGAAGAAATCCGCGCTGCCACTGCTGAAGAACCAGCACCCCCAGAACTTCCTCATGGCCTCATGTACGTACCTACCAGATGCCGTGTTTTACTCCTGGATAGTGCACACACAACTCAGGACACCCTGGCAGCAGGTGAACCCTCTCGCTCCTCCATCAAAGGTGTTGGTGGCCCAATATGAACAGGGACGTCACCCAGTTTGTCCAGGATTGCTTAGTCTGTGCATCACCACCACACCTCGCCGTCTGCCCGAAGGTAAACTTCAGCCACTGCCTATTCCCCGCCGACCCTAGACACACCTTGGAGTAGACTTTGCAACTGGTCTACCCTCCTCAAAAGGGTACATACTTGTAGTATTACAGTAGATTGCTTTTCTAAGTCATGCAAACTAATCCCTCTGAAAGGTCTCTCCACAGCTCTCGAAACGGCCGAAGCCTTCTTCAACCATGTGTTCTGGATCTACAGGCTCCCAGAGGACATTGTGTCTGATCGGGGTTCGCAGTTTATCTTCAGGGTCTGGCGGGCGTTCAATTGGCTTCTGGACACCACCGTCAGCCTATCCTCTGGCTACCACCCACAGACTAACGGTCAGACCGAGCGTAAAATCCAAAAGATTTCCTGATACCTCCGGACATACTGCAACCAACATCAGAATACCTGGAGCCAATATTTACCGTGGGTTGAGCATGCGCAGAAATCCCTCCATCAATCCTCCACCAGTCTAACACCCTTTCAATGTGTTCTAGGATACTAGAAATCTCAGAAAATCTCGGAAGTGCCCGCGGTGGATCACTGGTTCTGAGAAAGCGAGAGGGTGTGGGACTCAGCTCATGTCCATCTGCAGTATGGAGGTATACCAACGCCACCAATTGTTGTCACCTACCTAATCCCATTTACCAGCAGGGAGACAAGGTATGGCTTTCCACCAGGGACATCCGCCTCTGTCTGCCGTGCCACAAGCTGGGTCCCTGCTACTTAGGATCATTCACCGTACACTCCCAGATCAACCTAGTCACCTTTCGTCTTAACCTACTTCCACACTACAGAATTGCACCCACCTTTCATGTTTCCTTGCTCAAGCCCTACTCTGATCCTGTTTCTGCTCCCTCCACAGACCCAGAACTACCCCGGCCTCCCAATCAAGCAGAAATCATTGGTGACAACATCTACCAAGTCAAAGAGACTCTTGACTCTCTGCGGCGGAACAGCCGACTACAATATTTAGTTGACTGGTAAGGGTTTGGTCCCAAGGAGAGGTCATGGACACCCCAAGATGACATACTAAATCCTACTCGCCTTGATAAATTCCATCTCTAACATCCCTGCTCCCTGAGGGTCATCCCTGCCGCTGGTCCAGGGTGCTTGGAGTCACCCGTGGAGGGGGTGTACTGTCACATCCCCGGCTCGTTCCTGTAGCTCCAATCATCGCTTTCCATCACCAGCCACCTCTCACCACACCAGTGCACAATCACCCGAATACTAATTACATACATCTGCACCATCAATCACCGCTCACTATACATAACTCACCTATTCCAGTCACTCATCGGCTGGAATCGAAGTAGGATGGTTCACCTCACCTTTTCCTCCACTCACCTTCTTCCGTGGACGTTTCTCTTCACCTGTGGATGCACATGCTATGAATAAGGGAAGTGACTATGATATTCTGGTGGTTGATGGAGGACCTCTTGTTTACCTGGTAAACTGCTTACAAGATCGCTCTCACTCTGCAAATACCACTTACCTGCTTCCTCCTCTGAATAATCCACATTGTTTTGAATAAACTAACTAAAAGAGATAACCAGCCTTGTCTTCCTTTTGTAACTGTGAAGCTAAGTATAATAATACCTTTAAAAATACATTACATTTTAGTTTGTAGTGCTTATGGGATATATTAAAATGACGGAAAGGGGAAACACTCGTTTTTAAAAAGCACAGAATAAAGGATAAATATTTATTATAAAAGTAATTTTAGATTAAATATAAAAAAATTAAAGACTTTAAAAGACTAAAACCTACATGTTTAAAATGTACAAGATTTAACCCTCTACTGCATTATGATAGAACTATTTTTAAAAATTGACTGTTTTTCTTAGAATGGCTTAACTTAAAGTGCTGTAAAAAAACTTTGGGAAAATATTATTTTTTAAGGTATGTTTTGTTGCAACATCCAACAGTGGATCTAACTAAGAAATTTCTAATTTTGAACTTTCCTTATAATTAATCATTTAGTTTGAAATGATTTAATTGGTTGCAGTATTATAAGCTTTAATACAGAAGTTATAAATGACACCTTAAACATACTTTCCAACAACTCATATTCCCACAGCTTTCATTTATTCCATTTTGTTTTTACTGAATATTATTGAAAACAACTATAATGTTGTATTATCATGTATACAACATATAGTAAATATAAATATTTTCTCCAGTAAATATTATAACAAATAAATAACAAGTCTAATATATCCAGATGCATCAGAATAATGTAGCTACTAGCTAACAATGTTTATATATTATTCTATATACTATATGCCTGTTTTATCTGCCTCAGAGCTAACTTACTTAAACTATCTCCATCACTGCTCTTATCAAATGTCCAATCTGCAACATTCTCATGGTCACTAAAACCTAATCCTCACTTTCATCTGCAGGAAGAGCTAGTTCTGTCCTTTTCTTCTTTCCATGGAACATGGTGGTCCTCACTAATACACTGTTCCCTGTATTCAAATCTATTCAAAAGTATTGCCATTAAAACTAATTTTATCCATAATGCAAATGCTATTGACATACAACTAATAAGCATTATATTACTGGCATTCATGTTGTTATTGTTACAACTTAAAAGTTCACAACATATTGCACTTTACACTATTGCACAGTGTTGACATTTGGCACATACATTTGATCAATTTACAAAAAAACTATTTTAATAAAACAAGAAATTGAGTTGTGAATATGTCATCATAACTTATCGGAGGTGATGTTTCAGATTTTTTTGTGTGGATCTGACATAATTTGATTCTTTGTTTTTATTTGACATTTACATTCAGCAACTACTCACAAAAAAACAAACGCCAGTCTGTCAGAAATCGCTCTACAGAAAAACACTGCATGTCATGTGGCTTAACCAAAGTGCATCATTAACTAAACTAAGCTCTTCTCTTTCCAACAAAAAATTAGAACGTTGGGCTTAAAGAAACAGTGGCAGGGAAATGAACATAACACCATGCAGAGGGTTAAGAATAAAAATTAAATGGTGTGATATCAATTAAACAGAAAGAGCAGAGGTATTTCTCATATAATTTATTTCAATTAAAGTAATAAACGCATGTACAAAATAAATTAACATAAAATCTTTACACAGACAAGACGATGATTGAAAGCAAAAGTACAAAAATGCAAAATAGAAACTTAGGCATCAACTTAGGATTAAATTAATAGGAAACATCTGGCAAAAGAAAAAAAAAAACATTCACTGAAGAAAATCTGATTTTACTGTATTTAACCTATAAGAACCACTGACACATATTTCCCCATATCAGTTGAGGAAGAATCACACTGCTTAATACGCAATACAAAACTGGAGTAAAATCTTACCATTTGGTCTTAAGAACATATTGCTGACTGTGTTCTGCCCTGCTTCCTTTCTCTACATATTTAAATCATATTTTTATTTATTTTGTTTTTTATCAAAACACCTGTTGCTTGTAACATCCTGACAAAACTGTTAACAATATTCTCATCCTTTAAAAAAAAGAGAAAAAGATTCTTTTGTCAGTCTTATACAGATCCCAGAGCTTAACTAGAAACCTTTATGCGCTTCAGTTTAACTGACGTCTTTCTCTTTCAATAGAGGTATTTCCTTACTTAGTTCTCTTTGTATAGAGTAATTCACACTTCTTCATCTTTGTATAAAGACATCAGTCCTCTTCATATAGAGTACTGCAACCTAAGTGTGTTTCAGCATTTGGTGCTCGTGTCTGTCTTCATATGGAAACAGATTCACACAGAGGTGTGCGTGTTGGTTTCTTTTGGTTTTTGGTTTACAGTCTTCCACCTACACAGATGGCAAAGGTCCAATCCCTTATTCGGTTAACACATCCCTCATTCATTCATTCATTCATTCATTCATTCATTTATTCAAAATTAAGACAAAAGCAAGTGCTACATCCAAATTCTCATCCCTGCGTGTGAGTTTGTGTGTTTATGACATTAGTGTATGCATGGGTTTGTGTGCTGTTCAGGCATTTAAACATCTCATCTAAGCCCTCCTCCAGCACTCCAAAGGAACTCTTGCCCAGCAGGCAGCGTGTGAGACGCAGCCAAAGAGATCCTGCCCTCGGTGTTGCAGGGTTTCACCTGACTGAAGTCTCTGTCATAGGGATAGTGCTGCCTGTCTAAATTATTCACCGTCTCCAAATCATTAAACACAGAATCACACAGCTGCTGTCTGCGCAGTCTGTGCCTCCTCCTTCTGAACACCACCAGGCCCACACACACTCCCAGAAACACAGCCAGCACTCCTAACACACATGACACCGCCACAGCTGAGGGCGAAGTCTGCCCAACCCTAGGCGCCATCTTCTCCAGACTGGCCTGCACAGGAAACTCGCAGGTGGATCCCATGAAGCCGGGCACACACTGACAAACTGGCCCGGAGAAATGGGTGTAGCAGGTTCCTCCGTGGAGGCATGGGTTCGTGAGACAAGCATCTGCTCGCAGGCTGCAGTTTTTACCAGTGAAACCCAGTGTGCAAGTGCAGGTGTAGTCGTTAATACCGTCTTGGCAAGTTCCAGCATTCTGACAGGGATAGCGGGCACAGTCGTCAATGTTTGTCTCACAGCGAGAGCCGGTGAAACCAGGCCGACAGCGGCAAAGAGCACTGGCACCCAGATCCACACATTCACCACCTACAATTACAGAGAGAGGAGGATACATGTGAGCAGGTGTAGTGGAGGAGAACTGTAACAGATACTGTAACACTAATACCATTTAGCCGAAAGCTTTAAGCTGATCTTTTCCATGAAGCTTCATGATCATCATGATTATCAACCACATTTTAATCAACTTCAAATTGAACTCAGGGTTTTTACAGGTTTCCTCAAGTCAAATTTAAGACTTTAAGACCTTTTTAAGATCATAATGAATGAAATTTCAGACTTACACAATGCTAAACCCTAAAGATTTTTTAGTTAAAGTTAAAACCTTAAAAAACCTTAAAAACAAATGTTGTTGTAAGGAAGATAGTTAAACCATATTAATAAGTAAACAGAGTTAATACATAAATAAATGTTTCTTAAAACTTTCACTGAAATATATTGTTAGTGAATGGATAGGTGTTGGCCCAATTGAGTACAGCTTTATATGGACATAGGAAAATTAAGACCTGTTTAAAATGATTTAAGACCTACAACACAATATTTCAGTGGATTTAATACTTTAGTAGACTTTAGACTTTTGTAGATATTTAAGACATTTTAAGACTTTAAGACCCTGCCTGACCCTGTAACTCAGGGCTGTCAAACTCGGTTCCTAAAGGGCCACAGCCCTACACAGTTTAGTTCTAATCCTGCTTCAACACACTTGCTTGAAGGTTTCAAACAAGCCTGAAGGACTCAGTACAATTAGGTGTGTTTAATTAGAGTTGGAACTAAACTATGCAGGGCTTTGGGTTCGACACCCTTGGCTATTGTAACTGGAATGATTGATATGTATCGATTTTATGGTTTATTATGTTCCTTTTTGGAGCTTTATATGCATTGCAGTAAAGGATTAGTTCAACCAAAAAATGAAAACCCTGTTATTAATTACTCATCCTCATGTGGATCCAATCCCCTGAGTCTTTCATTCATCTTCAGAACACAAATTAAGGTATTTTAGATGAAATCTGAGAGCTCTCTCAACATCATCCACAGACAGCAATGGTCCCAAAACATTTAGAAAAGCAATCAAATGTCATATTTAATGGCAGTTTTTTTGGCCCAAAATAAGTATACTAAGAGCTTCATATTATTACAGCTGGGGTCACGCAGAATGTTTTAACAAAGTTTTAGTTCCTTTTCTGGACATCTCTTTACCATTGTTGTCTATGGAGGATGAGAGAGCTCTCAGATTTCATCTAAAATATATTTAATTAGTGTTCTAAAGATGAATGAAGGTCTCAGGGGATTTTAACCACATTAGGATGAGAAACAAGATTTTCATTTTTGGGTGACCTAATCCTTTAATGGTTTATGTTTCTTTCTGGAGCTACTAGAATTTATTTTCATCAAGTTTTCTTGTATGAGCAGCATAAGCATTTCTTCTGTTGAACAAAAAAACAGCTACTCAACTTGTGGGTTTGTTGAAGGTATAGTTCACCCATTATTAACTCTCCCTTGATATTTTTGGTTCTGTTTAACACACAAAAAATATTCTGAAGAATGTTGAGAACCTGTAACCATTGACACACATAGTAGGAATAAAAAATACTATGTAAGTCAGTGGTTGCAGGTTTCCAAAATTCTTCAGGATTTCTTCAACAGAGCAAAAAAAAAACTAAAACTTGCTTGGAACAATTCAAGGGTGAGTAAATGAAGACATAATTATAATTTGAGTCAACAATCCCTTTAATATTGACAGAACTTTTTAAGTTGCACTGTCCACTCACCGTTGGCACATGGCTTGTGGCTGCAGCGGTCCAGTCTCTTCTCACAGTTGGATCCGGTAAAGGTCGGTGGGCATCGGCAGACGTAGCCACCGGTGAATTTCTCCTCACATGTGCCTCCATTAAAGCAGGGATCATCTGCACAGGTCATCGCAATGATTTCACAGTTCTTCCCGTAGAATCCCTGAGGACATGTGCAAGAGTAATCGTTCTCCAAATCCTGCAGAAAAAAAGAAAACCACAGATATATTAGCAAAGCATAAACCCTAAATTAGATCTCAAATACCAGCAACTGATTTTGACAATTCATAATATACGTGAAGCCCATCACAGTAACTAATTAAGTCATTAAGAGAGACACATTTAAGTTAAAAATAAAACAACACTCATTCTGACCCGTTATTTATAAAAATAAATATGATTAAGTTATCAAAGGATTACAATGTAGTACATGATTGCATTATATTTTAAATTAGTAAAGCCTCTTGCTAATGAATGAGTAAAACCAAGTGTGGTTTTATGTTTATAAGTGGATAAGGATAAGTATAAAGTTTAAAATAACAAAATATTAGACTTTTGAGGCCACCCTGAAATACATAAACAGCTTGTCTCTTTTTCTGAATATCCTTTACAAGACTTTTACATATATACACTATTGCCACACCTATTTATATTTCAGTGGGTGTCTTCTGTAAATCAGAGTAAAAAAATTATGAAGTTGATCTTTTTGTTTTTTATAGCTTTTAAAGCTGTATATATATATATATGTTCTATTTTATATATTCCACAATTTCTGTTTAACGGAGAGATTTTTTCAACACATTTCTAAACATAATAGTTTCATTCACTCATTTCTAATAACTGGTTTATTTTATCTTTGCCATGATTACAGTACATAATATATAGACATAGTAAATAAAATTTTCTTGCTCTGTTAAACATCATTTGGTAAATATTTAAAAATGAAAATATGAAAAGTGGGGCTAATAGTTCAACTTTATATACAGTTGAAGTCAGAATTATTAGCCCCTCTTTGAATCTTTCCAATTTTTCCCAAATAATGTTTGAGCATAGAAAATTTTCACAGTACGTCTGATAATATTTTTTCTTCTAGAGAAAGTCTTATTTGTTTTATTTTGGCTAGAATAAAAGCAGTTTAAAAATGTTTAAAAAACATTTTAAGATCAAAATTATTATTAGCCCCTTTAAGTTATTTTTTTTTGCGATAGTCTACAGAACAAACCATCATTATACAATAACTTGCCTAATTACCCTAACCTGCCTAGTTACCCTAATGGCCCGTTTCCACTGAGTGGTACGGTACAGTTCGGTTCGGTGCGCTTTTATGGCCGTTTCCACTGTCAAAAGCGTACTGAACCGAACTGTACCGTACCACTTTTTCGGCACCCTTTCGAAAGGGTACCAAAGACGAGAAAGGGTACCAAAAGGTGGAGCTACACGCGCAGCTGAACGCTGATTGGTTTACAGAGATACGTCACAATCTCGTGGAGCTTGCCAGTATCAAAACAATGGAGCCGCCATGTTTTTAAATGCACAGCCGAGACAACTATATGCATTATAATAACGAGTAATGGATGACCCGGGCTCAAAACAAACCTTGTCATTGTCTTGATGAACAGTCACAAAGTAAAGAATCTGCCGTGTCCTGTTGTTGTTTTACGAGGCCGTCTAAAAGCGCGATCATGTCTAGATTTGATATACCAAACTTCTTGAGCTGATGATAATAACGTGTGTGATTAATGAAGCGTCTTCGACATCTGATCCATGAAGCGCGGAAAAAAGGAGAAGCCCAACAAAACACAGGAGCAAATAGCAAAATGAACAATTTGCCATAAACAAATCATGAACAAACTGCCATGTTTATCATCACCTTTTGGGCTATTATGAACTCGGAATGACGGAATTACTCTCTAACAGAGGCTACACGTGCTGGTGAAGATTACAGATACAGATGAGAGGTTAGCTCTGACTGTGGGACACTGTATATGTTGCGTGTTGTTTTTGAACTCAAATAAGGACTTAATGTATGCTGTGTGTCGTTTATCTGTAATTAGTAACATATCGGAGACTGTAAGGGTCTGTATGTGCTCATATATGTTGCATTTATTTATTTATTTTATATAATTGCAGACGTTACAGTAGGCTGTAACAGTGTCACACTGTCATTGATCTGCAGTTATAATCAAATCATGTTCATAGAAATGTTAGTAATAAACATTTATAAACAAGTATTAATATGTTTAAAGCATCTGTTTTGTTAGAAGAGCTTCTCATATAATGTGAACGAACTGTACAGCTTTACTGTAGACATTTATTCGAGAGAGAATGATGTCGACTAAAACTTTCTGTAGTACACCACGCCCACCAAAAGGGTACCCTTTGTAATTGAAACGCAAGTCTGATAAAGGTGACCCGTACTGTACCATACTGTACCACTCAGTGGAAAAGAGCCATAATTAACCTAGTTAAGTCTTTAAATGTCACTTTAAGCTGTATAGAAGTGTCTTGAAAATATCTAGTAAAATATTATTTACTGTCATCATGGCAAAGATAAAATAAATCAGTTATTAGAAATTAGTTATTAAAACAATTATGTTTAGAAATGTGTTGAAAAAAAGTCTTCTCTTCGTTAAACAGAAATTGTAGAAAAAAAAATAGGGGGGCTAATAATTCTGACTTCACTGTATATATATATATATATATATATATATATATTTAAGTATGTGTTATCATCTTGTTAGCTATGTTTTGACTAAGAAAAAATAGTTTATCATGTGTCTTGACTTACATTGCAACTGCCGCCATTCTTGCAGGGGTTGCAGTCACACTCATTAATCTCCAGCTCACAGTTTGTGCCCCCAAATCCCGGCCGGCAGGTGCAAGTGTAGCTGCCCTGTCCAGTGTTGGTGCAGGTGGCGCCATTAGCACAGGGTTTGTGATTGGTACAGTAGTTGAGGTCCTGGTTACAGAAGAGGCCTCCCCAACCCTCCTTACACACACACTGCCATGGCTGTGAACAGGTCCCATGCAGGCATCCTGGATAATGAACGCACTCGCTGCAGGACGGCCCCTGCCACCCCAGACGACACTTGCACTCTCCGGGAGACTCACAGTAACCGTGCCGTTCACTGCAGTCTGAAGAGCAGATGGCTGAGGGAGGAGACACAGAGAGGGGGGGTTACACACACCACACACACACACACACACCACGCCCCCCTGGAGAGGGCAGATGAATGGGTGTGTTAAGTGTTGGGGCCAGCAGCTGGTGAGCTGACAGAGGTAATGCACTCTTTTGTATTTTGAGCTGCGGCTAGCGTGCACACACACACACACACACACCCACACACACATACACATTGAACGGCCCTCTAGCGTGTATCTGTTGGTTTTCTTTGTTCAGCTGAACAAAAGAAATCCAGAAGCCTAGGAGGAGCAGCTTAGCTTCCATCAGACACACAAAGATATGAGAGATAAAGAGGACGTATCGCTGCTGCTCAGGTTCCACACACACAAACACACAGCAATCCGAAAAGAGCTGGAACTGCCTCTTTTTAGAGTCCCAGACATACTGTCCCAACAGACTTCTAGCACACACACACATACACACACACACACACAGGTGGTACTCACGGTCAGAGCAGTAGTCTCCCTGCCATCCCACCAGACATTCCTTGTTCCCATTTTCATCGCAGGTATAGTGTCCGAGCGTGTCGTCACGAGGACGGCAGTAATCTGAACAAGCCTCGCCGAAGTAAAACTCATCACAGAACACATGATACGAGTAACGGAGCTCGCTCTGATCCCCAAAGTGAACGTCCTGAGACCAATCTTCCCCAACTGCCAAGCGCCTTCGTGTTGCTAAGCGGCTGATCAGGTTGTTCTGATTCTCTGATGAGGGAAATTGAAGGAAAACTTTAGCTTGAAGCACTGAATAATGAAAAGTGACTCAGTTCTGTGTCTTAATTGAGTCCCTGATAGACTCACCTGTGTAATCATGATGCTCTTTGGGCGATTCTGCATTCCATGCCTCAATAATGAGAGAAAACGTCCCCTACAAAAAGAAGGAAACTTTATTCCAGATCTGTAAATTGAATTAGTTTTTTGGTTAAAATATTAGAGCTGGCATTCATTCTGCTGTGTTAATTTGCTTTCACCTATAGGCTTGCTTATAATGAACTGACATTTTAATTGTTTACTGCACTGATTCAGGCCTACATGTGGTTAAACGTTTAGTTCATCCCTTCAAAAAAGGAGATTCTGTCATCATTTACACACCCTACTTGTTCTATATCAGTTTGAGTTGTATTACTTCTGTTGAATACAAAAGAAGATATTTTGAGAAATGTTGGAAAACTGTAGCCATTGACTTCCATGTATTTGTCTTTCCTGCTATGGAAGTCTATGGTTACAGGTTTTCTAAATTCTTCAATATATATCTTCTTTTGTGTTTAACAGAACAAGAAAACTCATCAAGTTATGTAAACACCCAAGGGAGAGTGCATAGTGAGTATGCTACATTTTCATATTTGGGTCAACTATCCCTCAAATGAGCATAACGTAGGCTAGTATGTAACGTCCCAAATGTCGAGTAACTTTACCGGCCACTTGAAGTGGAAAGGCACCCGGATGGCAGCGCTGCTGGCTATGGAGCTTTGGTCCGCTCGCAGGACGCTCGTCTGGCCGGTTCCGAAGGTGCACGGAGGCTCGGCGGAGATCACGTCCTCTGAATGCTTGAGACAAATCCGGAAAAAGATGTTGCAGTCTCGCGTCCTCCTGCATAAGCGCCGTGTGGTGCTGAAAGAGTGAACTTTCAACTCAAACACACCCGATGAAGCCACCTGTTCAATAGCAGAGAAAGCGTTTTGAGACGGCATCTTTTAATAAAAACGACGAATAATTGCTAAATACAGTGAATGAAACAAATATATACTCTAAGCTCCCATAAAAAATGTAAACAAAATATGAAGCGTAAGTTCCTTACCAACTGCAAAAGCGACACAGACATCAGGCAGTACAAAGACAGATGCGCCATCTCGCTTACTTTATCCTAAACTTTACTACAAAAAGACGCAAGTATCTTCATTCGTTACTTCCCAAGTGTTAAAGTGTTTGGAAATGAAGAAAGAAAGGAAAAAAATTAGATGTCCTGGTAAGAAATCCTCGGCACGTCCATGAAAGTCCAGTGTGTCTTCATAGGAAAAGCGCAGTTGTCCTCGTCGTTTTTCTGCGCGTGCGGTTTGTCTTGATGAATGGACTTGATGAATGGACGCCGTTATATACGTCTTGCCCCTCTCCACGTGACGTCAGAGGGGACATATGGCATAATATTGGCCTGATTAAATTGATCTGCTGCTGCATGTGGCAGTGGTGTTGATGGAGTTAACGCTGAAGGTGCCCATAATGCTATCTCTATCAAAACAGAAAGTTTTAATTGCAGTGAGGCAGAGCAGATAGGTTCTCCAATATGATATAGTGAATTCCTTTTTTGTAAAAAATAAATATTAAAAGACAGAAGGAAAGATCAATAAATATATATACATTCTACAAATACATAAACTAAATGATTTCTCAAAACCAGATGTCAGATGTCTAATAGTAAATTCAGAAAACTTATCATAAACTTAAAGTTGTCTCTTAATAATTCTAGATCTGTACATTTATTAGATTTGCTGTTTAATCAGTAGTGTAAAGGAACCAATTATAAATACTCAAATTACAGTAATTGTAGTTTTATCAGGAATTGTAATTTACTAAGTAGGTTTATAAATGTGTACTTTTACTTTCCCTTGAGTACATTTTAAGTGCTGTATACTTTTACTCCATTACTTTCCTTCAAGGCTGCACGGTGGTGCAATGGATAGCACGGTCGCCTCACAGCAAGAAGGTCGCTGGTTCGAGCCTCGGCTGGGTCAGTTACTGTTTCTGTGTGGAGTTTGCATATTCTCCCCGTGTTCGGATGGGTTTCCTCCTGGTGCTCCGGTTTCCCCCACAAGTCCAAAGACATGTGGTATAGTTAAATTGGGTAAGTTAAATTCTCTGTAGTGTATGTGTGGGAATGAGTGTGTATGGATGTTTCCCAGTGATGGGTTGCAGCTGGAAGGGCATCCACTGCGTAAAACATATGCTGGATAAGTTAGTGGTTCATTCCGCTGTGGCGACCCCAGATTAATAAAGGGACTAAGTTGAAAAAAAATGAATGAATGAACTTTCCTTCAACCTGCAGTCATTACTTTATCTTTTCTTGTCTATGCGGATTAGAAAATTCAGTCCTGTGATTCAGTCCAGCAGACACAAGATGTCAATATAATGTCAGATTGACGTTGTACTTCAACTTTGTGAAGACGTTGCATTGTTTGGAAATGAAAATCGGGTCAGAACTCAATGTCAGGCCGATGTCAATGTCAAATGACCAACCTAAAATCAACCAAATATCAACGTCATTTGATGTTGTTATTGGACATCAAAATAATGTTGTCCCTAGATGCTGGCTAGACATTGAATTTTGGTCAGCTGACCTCACAACCTAAATCTAACCTAATGTTAATGTCTTATGTGTGCCAGCTGAGCAATGACTAATCCTCTACAGAATGTTACGTTTACACACATCCACAAATTAGATGTAAATGCATACAGCGTAATACTTACTGCTCACTACTCTTGAGTACTTTTGAAACGTCTGCTTTTTACTCATACATTGAGTAATATTATACAGCAGATAATACAGCAGATACTTTTACTCTACTTGCACTACATTTTTAGGTAAATAATGTTACTTTTAATTAAGTATGATTTTTCAGTACTCTTTCCACCAATATGTATAATACATTTAAACACAATCAGTTTGGTAAGTTGGAAGTAAAACAACTTTTGCAAAACAATTCAAGTTTAACATAAGGTAGAATATATACAGAAACAAAAAGAAAGGAATTAGATATGCTGTTTCTTCACAAGATGCATCATAAAATTGTGAGTTGTTAGTTGTTATATCTAACTCTCAGAATGTATTTTATAATTGTACAGTTGTCAATGACCAGGGAGTTTATGACGTTTGTTTAAACTAAATAGGACCAAATATCTGCAAAGATTCAGAATAAATTCTGATACTTAAAAAAGTAGACCATTTGTTTCACTCTCAGGCAATTTTTATACAAATACAAAATAGCAATTTCGTCATCTTTATGTTATAATTACATTAATCAAAATAATCTATACTTTCATGAGTAGTATACCCTAATTTAAGCTACAAGCATATGTTTCGGTTTTTAATTATTTCCTGTTCACCACACACACACACAATCTTGGAGTGTGTGGTCTTTATGGCGCGTGCGGCCAGGGGGAGGCCATAGGTTTGTCTTTGCAATGCTCTTTGTGTCTGTAGGCACAAGTGTGTATGTGTGTGTCTTTTGTTGAGCAGTATGCAGAGACGCTCTGGAGGATGGGTGGGGAAATATCATGATGACGCTTTTGTGTGGGTCAGCTCCAACAGCTGTATGTTAACAGGAGGCACATGGTCACGTATTGTCCGCCACAGCCCGCCTGAACTCACCCAACTGGCATCTGTTGCGGTCGGTAAAACCCTTGCAGTCATTTCACCTATTTTTATACTGCGTAACTTAATATTTGATTACATATAGAGCATTTTGTTGTTTTCCACAGCATTGGGCCTGACTCCTGAGAGCTTCGGTGATAAATCACAGAATATCGAATCGTAAAAAACAACAACTGTCTGTATCTGCTTATCTCATTGCCCATGCAAAGTGAATGTAAATAAATTTCTTATCTATTTTTTCAAGAGTGGATTATAAGCTAGCTGTGTGTGTGTGTGTGTGTGTGTGTGTGTGTGTGTGTGTGTGTGTGTGTGTGTGGCTGTTGTTATGGTAATGAGTGACGCGTGCCTCAGAACCCCTCCATTAAGCCATATCCACAATGCATCACTTCTAAAGTCTTTTAATAGGCCTCATAAATAATTTCTCAAAGACCACTGATATGTGTAAATAAATAAAGTATGTGAAGACAAAAGGCCATCCTAGAACATATAGGCCCACTTGATTTAATTTTTCAGGAATAAAAACGAGGCTGAGGGATGCAAGGCTGCATGAAATAATGATTTATTTATTTTTTTAAATGATCAAAACTCTAGCAGTTTTGAATGCTGAATATTATGTGATGTTTTTGATCACAGTAAGTGCCATCAAAATTACTTTATTTTTAATTATGTTCCAGAGAATTATAAAATATATAGCAAGAATTTGACACAGCTTCCAGAATCTCTCCCAGTTCAGTGCTGGATTCGGTTAAAATCTCCTCAAAGGAACAGCTCCAACAAGCAGACGCTGTGAATTGTGAGCCACAACCTGTAAGTGTTTTTATTTATTAAAACTGATTATAACATGCACAGTGTCTAGCATTAACTTTGTTGTAGCAAGGATGTAAACACCAGGAAATGCTGTTTGGTACCGCTAATAATTTAGCTACAAATTCCTATTTATCAGTCAAACTGCTGTAAACACACACACACACTCTTCACCAGTACATGCAGCGTCTCTCTATACGTGTTCGTGTCTCTCTATAGGCAGCTTTTCTGTGCGTTCTACATCTCAGATAATGAACTCACAAAAGATATGTGAACATTTTATATTACTTGTACATGCTTATTCCGAATATATGTGAAAGATGTGATATAATGCGTTTAGTTAAAAAAAAAATATATACAGGACAGCCCGCCTAACTCGTGTTGCAGCAGAAAAATCAATCAAAGCTCACACAGGTCACATCCCATATCTTGTGCTTTATTCTTCTGTCAACAGTGTCACTGTATATTACAGAAAATAACTTAATCCCAGCACCAGAGAAAAAGAAAAAGAAACATCAGTCCCGCACACATGCGTTTCTCGTGTTAAGCCTGGTTTATACTTCTGCGGCAAGTGATCGGCGTGACCCCCGGCGCAAGCCTCGCACGTAGCCGTGCATTTATATTTCTGCGCGCTGTTTCTGTTTCTCTACAATACACTTCCGAAACACTAGCTAGCAGTAGGTGTTTATGTTCCTTTGTGTTGAGTTTCTTCGCTGGTGTTTTGTTTTTTCTAAACGTTTTAGTGGCCGGAGCCCCCGTGTCAACAAGCTTGGCCCCTCCTCTGGCCCCTCTAAATTTGGACGTGTATTTTTGTGTCAAAATGTCACGGAGAAGTGATATCCGCCATTGGCAGCAAACTGCAGAGATATGACTGGGGCTTCTTTCGCGCACTCTCGGTGTTGCGCGCACTTGCTCTCACGTGCACTCCCTCTCTCTGCTTTGGCGCACTCTCTCTGTCAGTGACGGTGCTGTGCACATTAGTTTTTCCGCATTCGTCAGAAGTTTACCCCCTATTTGACACAGGTAAAAAAAAAATTCTACTTTATTCATGTTCATGTTGTGAAACACAATCAAAATGTCCACTGTTGATTATATTAGACTTTTGTTTTCAATAGCAATTTTAAACCTTTTAATATAGGAATTCCTCGGCTATGCAGAGGTTTAATCAGAAATTGAGTGTACATAGGTTTACGTTAGGAAATGCAGTCTTGAATTTACAAACAGGCGCATTTCCCGGTTCATTTGAGAAGTGTGAGTGCTCTGAATCGGGCGCGGTTCAGTTGGCCGGCCCTGGCCCGGTTGGAAGAGGTGTACCAGAACGTGGCTTGGGCTTTGGCACAGTATGCTTGTAGTGTGAGTGTAAAGCGTGTCTGAGCCCAAAACTGAAGAAGCGAAATCACTTTTAAGGGACTGTTTCATATGGATTTATTAATCATTCTTACTGTTCAATGAACACAAAGTGTCATAGTTTATTAACAATGCAAACCCCTCACTGCACGACAGCTGCACCTCCAGCAAACCTCCTAATACCTGCAGCACGAGGACTTTTATAATAATTAATAAGCGTCAAGTGTGGTGGATTTGTTCAGCAAAATATTTGACTGTGTCACTGCATCCCAAACGATAAAGATAAAGAATAATACAAAACAATATATCTAAAGTAATCTTCACTGTGCTGAGCGAGAGCGCTTCTTTTCTGTTAAACTGAACAGCGCATCATCGATGACGTAAGCGTGCTCCGACTCGGATGCAATGTGAGTGCAGGCTGTCGGGGGAGAGGTGAGAGGGCAACCGCGCTTTAACACGGTTCAAGGCAACCGTGCCTAGTAAGAGTGCGCCCTAAATGTAAATGTAAATCTTTGACAAGCATCTAACAAACATCTAGTGAAAAAAATTCAAAAAGAACATTTAGCCTATGTTGTGTTAACATCTTGAGAACTTTAAAAGACCAGGTAACTTTAAATGAACATTTCAAATAAAAATTAAACAACTTTGCCAGAAGAACATTTGTCAAAATTCTGAGAATGTTCCCTGTTAGTGTATTAGTGTTAGTTTAGTGATTTAGTGCTTGATAACATATGTCATTAATAGAGGGCAATGGACCTACACATGGTGCTACCCTCCAGACCACAGATCACAAAGATAAAGGGCTTTTGCACCAGGTACTCACAGGAACTCAGTTATAGAATCTAGCCACCAGGCCTGGTTCTCTGAGGTCTACTTTTTGACTATTTTTCTGGTTGTGTTTGCACCATCATTAATAACTATAAACCGGCTAACACTGACATCAAGCACTATAACAGCTGAAGGATGGCAGGTGTGGTTAAAGCTGTCATTTCATTGTGTTTTAGTACTGCTTAAGTTATGCAAAAAAAGGCAAAATAAATCACTTTTACCAATATTGTAGTTATATACAGCATCGAGGCTGAGAAAAAAACATAATGCAGACAAAAACACTAGGTAAATACCTCTAACATTAGCTTTCTGAATATGTTTGTCTTTTAATGCTTAAAAATGCTGTGCCAGTGTTTTGTATGGTATGCATTTGCCAAGTTGGCGTACATTTGTGACACTGTAGTTCCTGCTGTCACAAAGGAGCTAATTTAGTTCCCCCAAATGCCGTTCCTACAACTAAACTCGACCACAACTAAACCCAGATCCTGTGGTGTGAACATGTTAACAATCGAGAACAACTTCTCGAGTAGTTCTAGGAACTGTAAAAAGTTCCTCTGACGCAAAAGACCCTACACATTCTTGTTGTCATGTGAGTATAAAGGCTGATGACTAGGTGAGAAAAAGCAGCATGATTTCAGTGTAGAGGAGAATAAGTTAACGATAGGCAAGAAATTACACATTAATGAAGACTAAGTCAAAGAGAAATTGAGATTTGTTTTGATAAAAGTCTGTGAATAATAACACTATGGATAAAGCAGAAATCCAAAAAATAATAACAATACCAAAAAAAAAACAGATCTGAAATAAGAACAGTATACTGGCTGACATGCAAGATGGTTTAATCCTCGAATGAAAGCTCTGCAAGTGGTAACGAGTTAAGGTTCAGTTGAAAGCAATTGACACATGATCTAGGCTAAAGACTGGTAGCCAGATTTAGGCTTTTGAGAGGTTCGACATCTGCACAGACTGGAGAAAGAGAAGCACTTACCCAAAGAGAGAATCACAACATAACATTTAGAGGTGCTTAGCTCAAGAGGGTAAACACGTCAATAAAACAGGAAGCACTTTCTTTAGAAAAAGGCTTTCTTATACTGTTGGTTTATCGACACAATCCAGTTGTATTCTTTAAAACACCCTTGTGCCATAATAAACCATTTGACTTTTCAAATGAACACAAAATAAGATATTTTGAGAAACGTCTGAGAGTTTTGTTTTTGTCCAATAAAGGTCAGTGTAAAACTGGTTATCTACATTATGTATGTTCGTTTGTGTTTGCAGGGAAAAATAATACATATACATGTTTAGATTAACTTCAGGCAAGTACGATGACAGATATTCCCTTTTTATGAACTATATCACTTCAGTGGAGTCTGTGTGACCTTACTTTGAAAATATGAAATAATTATATAAACAACCTATAATAAATATAAACAGGGATCTGTAGAGATTTTTACAGTTTGAGTCAGAGATTCAATTAAAAAAGTTTACTGAAGATAGTTTGCACTTCCATCTGCAGATGCCAGCTTCAACCCTCGGAAATGAGTTTGTAGGCCGCTCTGCTTACAATCACAAATCAACAACACTTATACTCTTACATAACGACATTAACTGCGTCATACGATTGGTCAAAACACAGATAGACTAGGAAAATTTCCACATGGGTGCGTTCATACAATTCTGAATGATATCTCAATATCTCAAGCACACAAACGTCAGACAGCCACTAGGCTGTTTAGAGCTGACCCCAGACCTGTGAAGGGTTCCACAATCAAATAGAATACACACACCCTCATAGTGCAATCTGTTTCTTACCCAAGGCTGAGTGTACTCTCAGCAGTCTTATCAAAACTGATTAAAAACAGTATAATCTACATCCAAACTGGCAGCTTACATACAAAGGAATTAACTTTAAAAGATTAAACACTTAAAATGGCAAATATCACTTTAGTTATAATTAACACATAGCAAATAACAATATGAACAGTTGTTTCCAATTCTTAAAGAGTCCAGGTCTACTCGAGAGGTCTCCATGACCTCCTGGCTGGATAGAAAAATTTAATTAAATTCATCTTTAGTTTTATAGCGCTTTTACAATGTGGATTGTCTCAAAGCAGCTTCACATAGAAGATTATAGTGAATTGAAAGTGTCAGTTCAGTTTTCAGAGTTTAAGTTCAGTTTAGTTCAGGTCAGTGTGGTTAAATATTCACTCCTGAGAGTCCAAACACTGAAGAGTAATCCATCGATGCACAGCTCTACAAGTCCCGAACCATGCAAGCCAGTGGCGACAGCAGCAAGGAAAAAACTTCACCAATTGGCGTAAGTGAAGGATAAAAACCTTGAGAGAAATCAGGCTCAGTTGGGCACGACCATTTCTCCTATGGCCAAATGTCTTGTGCAGAGCTGCAGTCTAGGCGCCGGAGGCTGGAGAACGCAGGACGTCAGTGAAGACTCGGCTGTCCCTGGAGGTCACAGGAATCAGTCTCATGCTCTCCACTCCTCCATGACCACCACAGCAGCTGCTCAGGATACGGCCTGGTCCAAGATTGTGGAACCTTGGGATCATCTCTTCACAGGTCTTGGATTGCATAAGTGGCACAGCATAATCTCTGGGGGCCTCGGGATGAGTACCCTCAGGTGGAAATAGAGAATAAAGAGAATAATTAGCGTAGCTGCTGTTCATAGTGTATATAAATGAGATGTGTGGAGCACATTCATGCATCATATCGGTTTGTGATGCACTGAGTGTATGCTTTGCTAAAAAGATAAGATTTTAATCTAGTTTTGAACTGCGAGAGTGTGTCTGAGCCTCGGACATCTTCAGGAAGGCTATTCCAGAGTTTAGGAGCCATAAACGAGAAGGCTCCACCTCCTTTACTCGACTTTGCGATTCTAGGTACTACCAGAAGCCCTGAGTTTTAAGATCTTAAAGAGCAGGTTGGATTGTAGCTAGACAGATAGTTGGTTTGATAAACAGGAGCTCGATTATTTAAAGCTTTATAGGTAAGATCCTGGGGAAACAAATCATTTGACATACAGAAAAAGCAATGACACAAATTTATTCCAGTTTTACTCTGTAGTGGGATGACTCTAACCATTTAGTCTAGGTCTTTAAATATTCAACTTTATTAATAATCATAAAGACATAAGAAAGAATATATGTTACTCCATCCTGGAGCAGACATCTATCAGAAAATCCATGCCATCAGATCTTTTTTGTGTTTTCTTTTTTTATGAATGCTTGGAAGTGCTAAGAATATATTTGAGACAACTTTGATTTATTATAATTATTAATTACATTTAAATTAAGTTAGGTCTTTGTATTTTCCTCCCTTTCGATACTGTTATGACTTTTAGTCTCATTCACTTCCATTGATTCTTATATATTAAAAACAGATCCTTTTGCAGCTTCATATTGCAAACTGATATTTTCTTTTTTTTATGTATAGTCATAAACACACTATGTCACCTTGGAATTATAAGGTTTTATCTGCGTTCTAAACGATTTTGCGATATTGAGCTTCAAAGTTTTTGCATTCCATATAGCAAACATTATGTGGACATTATTCCAAACAGTCATTTTCTGCTTGAAATTAAGAAGTTCTATTTGGCAGATCATTAATTGAGGCATTACTTATGAAGAAATACAATCACAAAAAAATATAAATTGGTGTTGTAACAATATGTTGATGCTTGAGAAAGTTACATTTTAACTTTCTTTAACATTTATTTAATAGTTACGGATTAATATTTTTTCTTGTTCAATTTAAGCATAAGGCTGTGCTAAAGATTTTGTCCAGTGCAGCTGTTAATTTTATATAATTAAAATATTAATATTTATAGAATTTTATGCTTTATATGAATTATTTAATTATATTTGGTGAATTACAAGTCCCATAAATTAAATTAAGTATTTGCCCTTCAAGGCTTAGTATCAAATTTAAAGACTTTAAAAGAAAACAATGAGCAAATATGTTTAATAAACACTGAAAAACTGTTTCACTAACTATATTTACACAAATATAAATATTTCACATTTAAGATATATACTTTTTTAATAACCGTTTCTTTTCAACAATGTAAAATTGAACATTTCACCTCAATGTCAAAAAATGCTTAAATCATCACATTCACACATTTTTTCAGTTTCAGGTTTCTTCACAATTTTGTGTGGCGCGGCATTCTTTAGTCGACTCTGGTTTTGTGTGTCTTTCTAGTCTTTCCAGCTATCAACAGAGCAGTCTGGCGAAATGACAAAAAAAAAGCTGATCCTGATTGGTCCTTGTACGTGCATTTGAAATGCTGATTGGCTCACAGAAAGAACTCCTTTTTGGGTTTTTTAAGTAAAAAGTCTTAAAACTTAAACAACTTATTAAAAATATCACATAATGTAAATAAGCTGTCATTTAATAAGAATATGTGATTAACTCAATTTTGACCAAAATGTCTGATACAACCTTATAATTCTAAGGTGACGATTTGTTTGTAGAGCAAGTAGTTTGATCTTTTTCTGCTGTTTATTATTCCTAGTTATTTCTCCCATAAATCGGAAGTTCTAAAACAATAGCAAAAACGAGCGCACTTCCCTATTGCAGAATAAGGTCAACAAACAGGTATTTTTGTTGTAAAAACTATATTCCCTTGAAATTGATTTAGGCCTTGTAGTGTCTGGGTGGTTTAATGATATTAATTGTAAAAGACACAAAAACTTACTTGCGTATTAGAATATTCCTTTGCTTACAAAAATATATAAATAAATTAGCAATGAGAAGAAACATAAAAGATGACAGAGGCGCTTTCAACAGAGAGTTCGAAGAGGACAAGGATGATGTACTGAAGTGGGTCAATTTTCTGCTGACCATAATGGAAATGGTCCAGATGACACTTCTGACCAACTATTACAATCGTAAACTGGAAGAAGCCTGGGAGCGTTATCTTCAGAAAAAGATATTCTTTGCTTCTGGAAGACTGCTCTAATGCTGTTGAAATAGAAGAAATGCTTTGCCCTGTTTTTATTCAAATGTATCACCCTAGAGAGAGAACAAAAAGGGATTTCTGAGTATTAACACATATCCTCAAGTATATCGAACACCGATTGTTACTTTACACTATACTGTATTTACTCAAAGGGATTTCTTCAATGTATTAACAGATATCCTCAAGTATCAAACTTTAGATATCCTCAAGTATATCAAACATTGATAGCTTAAAACATTAAAGGCACACCTGTATTCAAGGCTTGACTACTGTATAAAAGGCTGGAGCATACAGACCAGCAGCGCACTTACTGACTTCTTTATACTGAATGTCTTAGGCCCTTTATTCTCAACGGAAGATAAAGTAACGGATTTTGTTTTGTTGTTGTGATTGTTTTATTAATGAAAGTTCATTAATGAAAGTGTATTTCATTTTTTTTTCACTGGAGTGGACATTGGCTTCATTTGCAGAACTTATCAAGATACCTTTGGTGGTAAGGTATGAATCAAATTTATTCCTTAAACAACATTACAAAAGATGGTCTTAACAAAATTCTAGCAAAGAAATATGGCCAAGAAAGAATTCTGGCTTCTTTATTTAATTAGGGTATTAAATAAAGGCATCCCACACAACCTATGTATTTTCCTCCCTCTTGATTCTGTTATGACAGGTTAATATATGATTAGAAAAGTGGTAATGTCATAATTTTAATAAAATAATAAGAAAAAGGTCCGATCTGAAGAAGCAGTGACTACACTAAAGATTCTCGGTGGATGCATTTCTTTATTATTCTGCAATTACTCTGCTTCTAATCTAATAGTCAGGCATCTGTTAATTATCTGAGTAAGAGAATGACCGGGGGTTTGTATCTGTGTTTGCATTGAATTATTGCATACATGTATGTGTGTGTGTGTGTGTGTGTTGACTCATTGTCTGTGTGGTGCAGATGGGCAATGACTGATTTGTGTCTTGTAATGTGGATGTTGGGGGATGGAGGTCCCTTGAGGTGGGACACAAGCGTGGCAGGAGCATGGGAACCCCAGAACACCCTTCACTCCACATGCATATATACATATTTATGACCCCACACCCAGACACCTCAGATCTCTCATGTGTGCATGCAAAATGGCCTGCGTAGAAAAACACGAACACAGACTTTTCTCTTAGTCATTTTCAGTCACTTATAAGGCGGTAAATCAGAAGCTTTGTCATGACTTTATGTCATCTTGGCCAGTAAAATGTTACAATAACACCTCAAAACATAAACAACTGAGGATGGATTACTGAACCTAACAATTTAAAGGACAATACATGAAAACATGATAATTTTTTTCAGTCATAATGTAATCTTCAGAATTTCGAAGGAATTCGTTTTGGTTACTATGCTTGTAGAACTTTTATTTTTTTTGGAAAAACTAACCAAGCCATTTCAGCAACAACAAAATCTTCATTTTCTGGAGAAAAAGGTAATCGAAATGAGAGAACAGTGATTATTTTATAAGAGTTATTACAATTGAAATTTTGGAGGATTACAGGAGTTAAAAATGAACAAGACCTTGCACTGAATGATCTCAGATGTGCTGTGGTTTTAGTAAGCTCTTTTTCTAGTCCCTTTAACAGTTAATTTTAGTGAATTTCTAGGTCATAGCCCACCAAGAAATCTTGTGTTTAACAGACAGCTTGACTAAAACAAGACTAAATCTGGGCTGTCAGTGAAAATCTAATAGACACTTAACAATAGTCCAAAAACTAGACTAGACAGATTGGTCAGACTATACGTCGTTCATTCCAGTGTGTTTGATTACTAGTCGAATTTTGGGCTATTCTCTGACATCTATCAGATTGTCACTGATGGGCCAGATTCAGTTTTACCCAAGATGTCTGTATTTTTAGGTGTCTATTAGATTTTTCTGAGATTTTTAATCAGGTTTAGCTTAGGACACTGGGTTATCCATGTCATCGTTTCATTGTTTTGCTGCAGAAAACATCCCCCAAACCATGACATTTTTTCCTCCACCTTTCACTGACTTCTTTACACACTTTATGTTCACACTTTAAGTTTGACAGCAAACAAAATGTTTCAAACTCAACATGTTCCTCAGCAAAGGTTAGTCTTGCCTTTTAATTGCTTTCTGCTGATGAGAGGCTTGATCACTGCAGGGCTTTCAGTCTGAATTTTCTGAAACACCATGACACTGTTCTTACCGTGTTCCTACCACCAAAACACATTCTTACCGTGTCCATAGCTGAAGTGACTTTTCAAACAACTCACCATCTTGCAAAATCAGTAAGAGCTGTAAAGTTAGGCTGCCAGTTAATTATTGTATGTTAAATAATTAAGGAATTTATCACAAGGTGCCACAGACAAACACAGATGAGAGGAATCTGAAAGTGTGTCTACTGTTTGTGATGTTTTCAAATATCTATCTTAATTGTATGATTTGCTTGAGAATTATTTGAGAAATTATGCTTAAAATTGAACTTCCATCATTTAATAGGACTGAATGTGTAGGTGACATAGTTGAGTAGGGTTTAAAAGTACAACGCAATCTTGGA
Source organism: Danio tinwini (assembly GCA_903798205.1). Lineage (NCBI taxonomy): Eukaryota > Metazoa > Chordata > Actinopteri > Cypriniformes > Danionidae > Danio > Danio tinwini. Next base: position 24,829 of record CAIGQZ010018573.1, read on the forward strand.
TTATCATTTTTTTCTGTTCCTAGAACTACATTCCTGTTTGAAAACATAATCCATACCTATATCAAATCCATCACCCTAAATCTATAACCCTAACTGTAAATTATTCCCATAGTTAGTAATGGTTGGATAACAGTGATGTAGAAGCACATAACCCTAATTGTAAGCCTGAACGTAACATACTTTGTAAATGTGCACTTCAAATCTGATTGGCTGATTGGAATGTTGTTCCAGGATCATCCAAAATTATGATCCAGCAACATGTCCTACTTGAGGAAATCACACTAACCATGACAAAGCAGTGACCTCCAATTTTATTCTGGTAAAGCGTTCTCCAATTTGGGTTTGGATTTTATATCATCGCACTCCTTTTATGATTTTAACTTTAACTAATTAAAAGTAAACATGAATTGACTCCAAAATGTAAAGCCCCAAAACAGACTGATGTCCATTCACAATCCTCAGACTTAAGATATCTGATTACACACACACACACAACCTCACAGATTCATTCACTCTTATCACCGTATCCCCATTCGAGCCTATAGATGACACCCGACCCAGGATTTCCACACACGTCATGACATCTGCTCACCCTGAAGACCAGCTCCTACAGGACACACACACACACACACACACACACACACACACACACACACAC
>CAIGQZ010018687.1:486-13117 GCA_903798205.1 Danio tinwini
ATATATATATATATATATATATATATATATATATATATATATATATCATGATTATATATATCATAATTGATGATAATGATTAGTGATTTTGTCAATTTAAACCTGCATTCAGTATGAAAACAGTTCTTAAAATTTGTTTTACTGTATTTTTGATCAAATAAATGCAGCCTTGGTGAGCAGAATTGGCTTCTTTTAAAACATTAACAAATCTGTTTCCAAACTTTTGACTGGAACTGTATGTCAAAATGTACAATGTTATTTTTTTAGATATTATATTTTATTTATTGTATTTTATCAAATATTATTTAGACATAGAGTAACAGTTTTATAAGTAAGACCTTCCTTACGGAAAGGGACCAACTGACCCTTAACTGTTGTTACATTTTAAGCTATATTAAATAAATTAGAAAAATTATTTAGCACATACTAAAGTTTTTTAAGCACAAATGTACAAGGTACAGTCACAGCTAGAGGGTTTTGTTAGACATGATGCTTCATTCATGACTGTATTCACAATACAGCACACTTCGTCTAAACAAAGTATGAAAATTAAAGACAAAAAAGTATTTTTAGTATTTTTTATGTTTATTTATGTACTAGAACTGTTAAGCTGCTTTGACACAATCTACATTATGAAAAGCTCTACATAGATAAACATGAGTTTAATTGAATTTAATTGAATTGAATATGCTTTTTTATCAAAGTCATTGTGTTCCAAAAATCGTACTTCACACTGACTGTAAACAGCAATAGAATATCCCTGTGTGTAACAGGCCTCAACTATAGAAACCTGCTTTTTTTCCCTGAATAAAAATTTAAAGGTAATTGTGACTTTTAATCTTAATTTAAATTGAAATAAAATTGTGACTTTTTATCACTTAATTAAGACGTTTTTTCTTAATCATTAAGTACAATGCAACAAACATGTTTTTACACTACTAATATTTAAAAAATTAATGAATAAATGTAATTAATTTCTATATTAACTTTTATAGCAGTACGATGGCGCAGTAGGTAGCACTATCGCCTCACAGCAAGAAGGTCGCCGGTTCAAGCCCCGGTTGGGTCACTTGGCATTTTTGTGTGGAGTTTGCATGTTCTCCCCGTTTGCGTGGGTTTCCTCCTGGTGTTCCGGTTTCCCTAGATAAATAAAGGAACTAAGCTGAAAAGAAAATGAATGAATGAATTACTTTTATAATTACAGTGTTGACCTATTTCTTACCCAATCTTAAACCTACCCATACTCGCAGACCTGTGCCTAACCTTACCCGTACCTCACAAGAGCACCAGACGTATTGTGCAGTACTATATGTACAATGTAAGTGCATTGTACTTATTTTCTGATGTAAGCACATAGTAATTAAGGCCACTTAATATAAAGTGGGACCCAGTATTTTTTAAATCATTGAAAATTATAAACAATAGCAGTAAAAAAGTTAAACCAGTGAACAGTAACAGTAAAAAAAAAAAAACAGTAAAAATTGTAAAAAAAAAAAAAGTACTCTTACTCTTTCTAATTTCATTGCATTGTAGTTTTGTCTTGTTCAAGATGTCAGATGTTTGTGTGCTCATTCATTCATTTTCTTTTCGGCTTAGTACCTCTATTAATCCGGGGTCGCCACAGCGGAATAAACCGCCAACTCATCCAGCAATGTTTTTACGCAGCTGATGATCTTCCAGCTGCAACCCATCTCTGGGAAACATCCATGCGCACTCATTCACACTTATACACTATAGACAATTTAGCTTACCCAATTCACCTGTACTGCATGTCTTTGGACTTGTGGGGGAAACCGGAGCACCCGGAGTCAACCCACGCGAACGCAGGGAGAACATGCAAACTCCACACAGAAACGCAAACTGCAGGCTCAAACCAGCGACCTTCTTGCTGTGAGGCAACAGCACTACATACTGTGCCACTGTGTCACCTGTTTGTGTGTTTATGAATTGAATTATATTAGATAGATCAATAGGCATTAGGCAGCATTTAAATTATATTCAAATGATCTGAACTTCACATGTCAGGAAACTGAGAACTGTAATGGAGGGAAGAGGTAAGTTAAATTAAACTAATTTATTAATTAAACACAGACTAAATAGAAATCAAACTATTGCAAGATGTAAATGTCTATAGATATAATTATAAAACAAACTGAAAATTCCTAATATAAGCCGGTAGGAAACTATTAACGGTTTAACAACACTTGAGAAAATCAACCCCACTAAGCAAAACTTAACTTTAAGGAAGAGTGGAAATAAGTCTGAGAATTAATAGGCAGACATATGGCGAACCAAGAGTCTTTGCCTGTTTAACACCAGACGCTGACCAAAGAGAAATGGTTTGCTTAAATGCAGGTGCTGATGAGGGTGCAATGATTATTAGATTTGTGGTGATTGTGAATGGGGTGGTGTTGGTGCAGTACCTGATGCCACGGATTGTCTCTTGGAACCCAGGACCCTTCTTCAGGGCCATAGCCCTCCCAATTCAGCCAACATTCAATTTTGCCACCCCTACTGTGAGAGTCCATGAGGAACTTGACCTTGATCTTTGTGATTTTTTGGAGGAGGGGTACCTTGTGTTTGTCAGACCCTGCACTCTCAGAAATAAAGGTACAGGAGCTGTCACTGGGGCAGTACCTTTTCTAAAGATACATATTTGTCCCTGAAGGGTCCATAATGGTACCTCAAATGTAAATTTTTAGGTACATTTGAGCACTAAAATTCACCTTTGCAGTACCACTGTGGACTCTTTGGGCACAAATATGTATCTTTTGAAAAGATACTACCTCAGTGACAGCTCCTGTACCTTTATTTTTGAGAGTGTGTGAAAGGAGCAACAGTGGATTCAGTGACAGGTTTAAGCAATGAAACATGAAATGTAGGGTGTATATGGTACTGTAAGTGTAATTGGAGGTAATAGATGACTGGGTTGCTCTGCCACAGTATGGCAAAATATTCTGGATAACAAGGATTTAACCTACAGCTGGACTGTTGAAGACAAATGTCCTTAGTGGATAGCCAGACTCTGCCTTTCGGATTGTTGGTAGGAGCATGCACTCTCAGAAATAAAGGTACATGATCTGTCACTGGGGTGGTACCTTTTCAAAAGGTACAAAGTTGTACGTGAAAGGTCCATATTAAAACCTCAAGGGTACATATTAGTACCTAAACATTTTAAGAGGAACACTTTTGTACCTTTTAGGTACTAATATGTACCCTTGAGGTTTTAATATGGACCTTTCAGGTACAAATTTGTACCTTTCGAAAAGGTACCACCCCAGTGACAACTCACATACCTTTATTTCTGAGCTTGTGGGATTGCCGATTGTCAGCATATCTCTTCTCTCACTGGACTGCCTGTTAACATATGCTGAGGCCCATACCCTCTCACTCTTTCAAAACCTGTGGTCCATGGCTGAAACAGGAGAGAGCTTGTCTGACCAGGGGAACAAGGTTGGTTGGAAGCCCAGAATCCATCTGCTGTGTGGTAGTTTGCCACAGGGAATTCTGGGCATATTTAGGCCATGGAAGATAGTGGTTCCAATCATGTTGATTAGGGTGACAATTAGGGGTTGAACTACTTTAGATTTTTTAAAGTTGACTTTTATGTTATTAAAGTCGAGTCAATGCCAACAAGTTGCTGGTCATATTATCAATAAAACACAAATTGCAAATGTTTTGCTACACGGCACAAAAAATCAAAATCTAGCTCAAGTCGGTCCTTTTTTATAATTACTAGCTCATCTTGGTTATCAGACATCTTTTCACTACACATCTTCACCATGTTCACCTGGGATGTTATGAAGTTTGGCACACTATGGTGGCTGCACATTTTACTATTTCTGCACGTTTCACTGTTGATTCACAAAATATGTCAGTCTCTACGCTTCGCAGAGGACAACAGCCAATCACATTACTTTTCCAGTGTTGTGTATGCTTGATTGGCTAGCATCTGCTCGAGAATATTTGTCTAGTGCTAAGTGCCCAACACAAATTCACTCAAAGTTCATGAGAATATTGCATTGACATAAGAAAAATAACTTTTAAAATAATTTCAATAATCCGAGGGCAGTCCTATTCTGTGAACCTACCTCTTGAGCCATGTTGGGTAACATTTTTGTGTGAGAGGGTTCTCTGGATTCCTGGATGTCCAGAATCCAGAAATGTATGTACAGAGTCCAGTAAGAGGCGATGCAAAGCCAATAGGTACATAATTCTTACCCTCGGATCTGCCAGCAGAGCAAGTATACGTAGTGGAGAGAATCAGATCAAAAGAGCAATAGGTGTGTAATGCGTGCGCGCCAGCGCTGATTGTAACAGCTGAATCAGAAAACAGATCATGACAGAGAAGCCCAGATCAAACCTGACCCATGACAGTACCCCTCCCCTGAGGAGCGCCCCCTGGTGCTCCCAGGGAAAGAGACTGCAGAAAGCGAGAGTATTCCTCGATCAGCAAACGGTCCAATATGTCCCAAGCCACAACCCAGTTCCTCTCCTCAGGACCATAGCCCTCCCAATTTGACCAGATACTGAAAAGGGGGGATGTATAGCAAATAACCTCTTGACTGTAAAGACAGGAGCATTCTCGACAAAAACAGGGTGGGAGGAGGGGGAAGTTTTGGAGGGTGTGCGAATAATGAGCTTGATACACAAGACGTGAAACACTGGATGCATGTGTTGCATGGGATGGGGTAATCGTAGTTGAACGGTTGCAGGAATGAGGATCTTGGAGATGGAAAAAGGACCTATGAATTTTTAAGCCAGCTCACAAGACAGAGATTGCAGATGAATGTTATCAGTGGAAAGCTACACTTTCTGACAGCAGACGTATCAGGGAGCTTTTGCACGATGAAGATTAGCATTGTGACATGTTCGATCGCGAGTCTTAAGTTATCATTGACAAGCTCTCTGCCAAGTGTCCCGACACTGTTTAATAAAAGCTTAGACTGAGGGCACAGATGCTTCAGATTCTTGAGCAGAAAATATGGATGGTTGGTATCATAAACAACAGTGAAATTAAGAAATAGTGGTAGATGATGTGGGCAGCAAGTTATGGGCGTATTCTGCCCATTCTAGCTGCTCACACCATGATGCAGGATTGTGAGCAACTAGGGTGCAGAGTAAACGTCCCAGAATTTGGGTAACGCGTTCAACCTGCCCATTAGTCTGTGAGTGAAGACAGATTGACCGTCGCACCAATCTGTCGACAGAATTCTTTCCAGAATTGAGCCACGATTGCGGTCTGTGATCGGAAATGATGTCAGTGGGTAGACCGTGGATCTTGAACAGGATCAAACATGATAAAGCCGTTACCTTAGTCGACGGGAGATTGGGTAGGTGGACGAAGGGAGCGACTTTAGAAAAACGGTCGACAATAGTGAGAATAACAGTATTACCTGCCGAAGGAGGCAATCCTGTGATAAAGTCTAAAGCAACCTGGGACCAAGGATGCAATAGAACAGGAAGAGGTTGCAGAAGACCCGCTGGAGGAGAATTACTAGGTTTAGATTGAGCGCAAACTGGACAGGACAAGATGTAACAGCGGTGAGCCATATCGGGCCACCAGAAGTGCTGGGATGCAGCAGTGAGGGTGCCTTTGTTACCGGGTTGCATGATGAGTTTCGAGGAGTGATGCCATGTAGGACTGCTGGGCTTATCTGGGATCTGGATATGAATCATTTATCTACAGGGCAGTCACAAGGTATAATTGCATTAGTTAAAGGCTTCTTGATTTGGCATTCAATACCCCAGACCACGGCTCTTAGCACACACCCTTCGGGAAGAATAATCTCGGCAGATGACTCGTCCTCGGCGGAAATACAGATAAAGCGCCCAGTTTAACGTTTTTGCGCCCGGGGCGATAAGAGATGGAAAAATCTAAATGACTAATGAAAAGAACCCATCGAGTTTGTCTGGCATTGAGTCGCTTAACAGAACGAATTTAGGTTAATGGTGCAGTAGGTGATCGCCTAAATGCTAACCAGTTAGCATAATATCTTTGAAACACAATTTCGCCCCTGCCATCCAAAGCCACGCCTCCTGAAATCACAAACACGCGCACATTAATGATGACAGAGACCCACTAGGTCATGTCATTCACCAGTTAGAAAACTTTTTGAATGAAAATTCTGAATGAAAAACTGTATTATATCTAGCACGTTTTCAGTTGTGTAGCAAGCAAAACTTGTCATAATGTGCAATATTTCATGCATGCAAGGTCTCACTCTTTCACTTGCTTTGTCCTAAAGCGACTACTGTACAGGAATTACACTTATTACTAAGCCATACTTACATGCTATTTCAGGTAAAATATTCAAAGTAGCATTGTAAACAAAACGGGGAGCGTGTCACAGGTTGTCATTGTTAAAAAAATGAACCAATGTGAATATAAAACCAACTTCACCTCAGTGAAGCAGGCTAGGCTATTAATAGAATAGTGATATTTACTCATGCTTTGTTCTTAAACTGAATAAAAATCTACATTTTTGATGCTGTAAATGCTGTACCTTATGAAATTGAATATAGTCACATGAACTTTTCGCCGGGAGATTTCAGTGGCTGAACAACACTTCCATGCATATAACAACAAAATCTACATCAGCTTTGCATGACTAAAATAGTTTAAAACATAACATTTCCTGTCTAAAAGTAATACTTCAGCCATGGTGTCATCCTTCCTCCAGTGTGCAAAAGTAACTTCAATATTGATTCAGCATTTGTTTTCTCTCTCTCTCATGTGCAGGTGAACGCACATGCACGCGTGTGCATGCATAAATGGCTGATCTGCATAAACAGCTGCAGATGTGCAAATCTACATTTGTTGACAGTTTAGGCTACTTATCAGAATTATGTTAAATGTCGGCCCAACAATATTTAATTGGGCAAACATTTTTTTTGTTTTATGGCTTACCCATAAAATGAAAATACATATAAATACATTTTGATAATTTACTTTAATCATTACTATTGGAATGTGAAGAGATTTTTAACCAGCACAACAAAAAATGTTTCTGAAGACATTTACCTTCTGCACCTTTCAGTTACGGTGGTCTGTCCAAACCACAAATGGGATAGTAGATCCCCCTAACCAATGGCTCCATTCGCCAATGGCTAGTCGGATAGCAAGAAGCTTGCAATTTCCAACATTGTAATTGCGCTCGGCGGGTGAGAGACGGTGAGAGAAATGGGTGCATGGATAAATTTGGTTTAAGATAACCTCAATAAATTGACGCAATGAATCAGGGGTTATAAGAATAGGCACGGTGGTAAATAATTCCTTTGTGCTCAAAAGCTGCCCAAGCGACCTGGGTCCACGAGAAGTAAATTTTAATAGACGTTAAGGTGGTAAGCAAAATCACAACCTGACTAAAGTTACGAATAAAAAGGTGATAAAAATTAGCAAATGCTAGGAATCTTTAAAGTGCTGGTTGAAAATCAGGAACTGGTTTTTAAACTATGAGTCTATACTAATACTCTCTGAAGAAATAAGGGAACCCAAAAACGTTACTGACTACGCATGTGTAGTAACTCAGCCATGTTTCTAAGCGGAGGTAAAAATACAGCAGTCAGAAAAGGCTCTTGCTCCCCCTCGTCTCCTTCTTTATTAACTATCGCCCGAAGCTTAATTCCAATACACTCTTCTTCCTCTTTTTAAAACAAAGACGTGTTGTAACCCCAGTTACAAATTAATGGCCTATCCTGCGATAATTAAAATCCACTCCCATTGGAAGACAGAGACATTTTTGTGTATCTCTGGGTGTGCGGCCTCCCGCCTCTTTTCCTGTCGCAGAGAAATAACCCAGTTATTTCTCTCTGAACAAAGACCCGTGCGATTTTCGGACATTTCATTTTTAAAAGTGTGTTTTGAATAAGTTTTACTTCCAACGCGTGACCACTGAATTGCCCCTCCCTGGGTGTGAACAACCAGGGAGAAGAGAGGCATGGCCTCGCTCAGGAGCCACGGTTATTGGACAATCACGGAGTAGGCTGGCTTAAGTACTGCCCACTATAAACCCCAAAACTTGCAAACTTTTATGCTTTCGCTTGGTTTTCACAAAGGGGTTTCTACGCACAAACTTTGTGTTGCACGCTTCCTGCCTTTACAACACGCCTGCCAAACACCGCTCTCGGAAGAATCACCCCGTAAGGCCTGCGTCTGCCCGCCGTAACATCACCACGGCAACGAGACCCCGTTCACAGGAGCCCACGCTGCTTCTGTGTACATTCGCGACTCGCATGAACTCAGTCTGACCGTGTTCTGCTCATATAACTGCTTTCCCGTAAACACGCGGACGCTGTCTCATCAAGCAGTACGGTCATTCAACTTCTTCGAACTCTGACTTCCTAAGTCTCGTAATTCTGCCAAGGAGCAAGCCGCTGGAAGAATCCCCATTCTGCAAACTTCCCGCTTACTGACGTCAAACTCTCCGTCACCGGGACAACGAGTCCCACGCTCCAGAAGACAAAGGAAAATCCCTCTCCAACAAAGGACATCCCAACGACGTCAACGCATGGCAACCAATCGGCTTCGCCGGGGTTCCCCTCAAACAGCTGATGAGTGTGACTGGTCATCAAAATGCAAGTAAACACAAACCAACTTTTCACTCCTTGCTATAGCTGGTGTTATTTGAGTTTGACAGTAAATCCTAGTCAGAGTCTCTGCTTGGTGGTTTTCTCAGGTTGCAATGCTAAGAACTTAGCACATGCGAGACGTTTGGGACACTTAGTTGTTCATCCTCAGTTATTCAACTCAATCCAGAACTGTGTGTGTGTATCTTTGTGTTCGTCTGTTTTACATATAGTTTACTGTGTGTGTAGCTTAATAAACTTGTCTTTCATTTTAAGATCCTTGTCGGAATTTTTATGTGTTTTTAAGTTACTGCCTCAGCTATATGGTCTTGCTACCTTGCTTGTGAAATCCTGTGTATATTGTTATGGTTGGCCAAATAATAATATAACATAGATTTACTAAAGATAAAGTCACGTTGCTTACTTCTATTCGGGTGGACCAATAGATGATGTAAGTGGACGTGGTAACTTAATTTTGACTGTGAGCCAGTCGTTCGAATCTTCTGATTCGAATCCCAGAGAATAAATTTCAATTAATTCAAACTTATGAGCTAATTCTTAAAGTACCGGACATATTTTATGGTCCAGGCGCTACACATGGAATACACACTTCTCGGCTTTAACAAAAAGGTGATTCTCAAGCAGATGTTTAAGAACATGGCAGACATGTTGGACATGGACCGACAAAAAATGGGGAGAAAATAAGGATTTTGTTCAGGTAAACAAAAACAAAGATATTAACCATCGTTTATCAGCGCTTGGAACATGGACAGAGCAATGACCAGTCCGAAGGGAAGAACTCGATATTCAAAGTGACTGAGCGGGGAGTTAAAAGTGGTTTTCCACTCGTCACCTTCCCTAATGCGCACCAATTGAAAAGTGTTATGCAAATCTAGTTTAGTGAAAACTTTAGCTCCGTGCAGGATCTCGAAAGCTGAAGACATGAGTAGCAAAGGATAATGATTTCTTTATAGTAATGCTGTTCAGCCCTCTATAATTGATGCAAAGACCTTTATAAAGACTCGTCCTTCTTTTTAACAAAGAAAAACTCTGCACCGGACGGTGAGGTTGACTGGACAATGGTCCTTGCAGCAAGCAATCTGGCAAGATAATTCTCGAGTGCTTGATGTTTGGGAGCAGAAAAGGAATAGAGCTTACCACGGGGAGGAGTGCTCCCTGGAATGAGGTCAATTCTTCTGAAATAAGCAGGGAACAAAGTTGCACTGGCTCAATTTCGGGCCGTGACGTGAGTGAGGATGAACTAGAACAAGGAGCAGTTGACACAGGTGCGGAACCGCAGAAGCAGTGACAGCGCTTGAGACATCTATCCACTTGAATTGCCAGCTCCACCAGTGGGTCGAATCGGGAGGTAAGATCGTGGACCAGCAGCTCATCTTTTATCTTGGCATTAACACCCTCCAGGAAACGTGCTGTAAGGGCCGGCTCATTCCAGTCACATGTTGCTGCCAAAGTGCGGAACTCGATTATATAATCTGTCGCAGACCTTCTTCCCTGGCACAGAGCGCTAATCGAAGACTTTGACCATCTCCTGCTTGAAAGTTAGAAAGTGATAACAATACTCAACATTAGGCTCCCAGACAGCCGCTTCCCAGTCTCTCACTCACCCAGTAAGGAGAGAAATTACAAATGCCACCCTGGCGTGATCATTGCCATAGGTGGTTGGTTGGAGGGAAAAAAAACACCTTGCATTGGGTAAGAAAAGCCTGGCACTCCATAGACTGACCTGAGTTCTTACTGTGGAGGATTGTTGATCCTGGGTTGGGGAAGTGCTGGTAGTCAAGTGCCGGGTTGGAATCGTATCGCAGGACCCGTAGCTGGACGGTGAGCTCCGTGACCTGGGCAGATAAGCTCTCTATGGCCTGCCTGGTGACTGACAGTTCCTCCTCATGCCAACCGAGCATAGCGCCCTGCAACTCCACAGCAGAGCGTATGGGGGATTCCTTCACCAGTTCCATCAGATGTGTATGGCCAGATTATTCTGTCAAGGCAGGACAGAATACACAGAACAGATATGTTATGTTATGTCCAAACAGAAAGTTTATTGAAAAGTTAAAAGTGAACAAAAGCAGCTGCCATTCGCTGGTCGTCATTGGAGAATGCAGACTGGACTTTTAGAGCAGGGCAAGGAGCAGGGCAAGGAGAGAATCTCAGTAGCAGAGCTGGTGCTGGAGCTGGCAAGCGTGAAGGTTGAGGCTGGACTCAAAACAGTAGGGAGACTGCAAGGATTGCAGGTAAGGCATCAAATAATGAACGAGACTTCGCCAGAACTAGACAAGACTAACAAACTGGTAACAGCAATAGTGAAAAGAACAGCACCGAATTTGTAGACACATAATCACAATAATCTGGCTATAAGCCTCCATAAGGACCGGTTATATGTAGCGGTGAGACTCAGATCAAAAGAGCAACAGGTGTGTAATGCGTGCGTGTCATTACTGATTGTAAGAGGCAACAGTTGAAACAGAAAAAATGATCATGACAGAGAAGCTCAGATCAAACCTGACCCACAACAGTAGTGGCTTAATTTTCACTTGTATCTGAATCTGACTCACTGTGGGGCATGTTGGATGAACTGGGCAGATGAGAGAAGATAGCCCATAGACCCTCAGTAAAGAAAAAGTCTGTTCTTCATTCTCTGTGGTTGATCAGTGACGATAAGTGGAGAGAAGTGGGGGTTGGGAGTTGCACTATGCACTTTTGGGGTCCCCAGAGATAATATTAAGGGGGTCGCCCAAGCATCTATACCCCTTCCCCACTATTCACTTTCATCCGTGATAAGGGTGTGACAGGTGATGATGATTAGTATTCTGGTGATTGTGAAAAGGGCGATGTTGGTCCAGGACCTGATGCCATTGATGTTTCTCTGACACCTTCACTATATTAGTAGGCTATAGCTTCAATTTTTTTTCTTGTTATTTCAAGTTATTTTCATATCTCTTGTATGCATATGACAAAATGTTATGTCTGCTTCTGTTTAAAAACAGTATGTAATTTTTCCAGAAATAACATGGAAACATGTCTTCCACAAAGCAGCGGAGCAGCTGCTTTGTGGAAGAAATACAAGACCCGGCGGCGTGGAAAAAGAGCCGGCACGCTCGTCAGGCTGAGACAGCGCGGCTTCAGAACAGCGCTGCCTAGCATCCATCTAGCGAATCTCCGCTCGCTTCCTAACAAAATGGACGAACTACTTCTGCTCTCACGCAAAAACAAGAACTTTAACAACTCTGCTGCGCTGTGTTTCACAGAAACCTGGCTGAACGAAGCCATTCCGGACAGCGCATTACACTTACCGGACTTTCAGCTGTACAGAGCAGATCGCGATACGGAGTCAACGGGCAAAACACGCAGTGGTGGGACATGCTTTTACATCAACAGGAGATGGTGTACGGATGTAACTGTGTTAAAGAAGATGTGCTGTCCTGATGTGGAAGCGCTTTTCATTAACTGTAAGCCGTTTTATGCACCGCGGGAGTTTTCCTCATTCGTTCTCGTCTGTGTTTACATTCCACCACAAGCACATGTGAATACTGCGTTACAACAGCTGTCTGATCTGATCACAGAGACTGAACAACGACACCCGGACTCTGCTTTTATCATTCTTGGTGACTTTAATCAGGCAAAACTCACACATGAGCTGCCTAAATTCAAACAGCACATCACATGCCCCACCAGAGACAATAACATTTTGGATCATTGCTACACCACAATAAAGGATGCATATCGCTCCGTCGCCAGAGCAGCTCTAGGACTCTCCGACCACTGCCTGGTTCATCTTATACCAACTTACAGGCAAAAACTTAAAACTACTAAGCCAGTATTAAGGACTGTTAAGAGATGGACCAACGACACAGAGCAGGTCTTACAAGGCTGTTTTGAATGCACTGATTGGAGTGTTTTTGAAGCTGCAGCCACCGACCTAGATGAGCTCACAGAGACTGTAACATCATACATCAGTTTCTGTGAGGAGTTATGCATCCCTACCAGGACCTACTTATCATTTAACAATGATAAACCATGGTTTACACCAAAACTTAGACAGCTT
>CAIGQZ010018696.1:0-10557 GCA_903798205.1 Danio tinwini
TATATATATATATATATATTGTAACTAGGGCTTGTAAACGGATGTTACGATATTTTATTTTTCTGCGATTAAATATTGCAATATGTATAGTTTCACAAGATTGAATAACACTGTTTGACAGTTTTAACAGTATTCAGGTACGGAAATCGAATAATCACAATGCAAAAAATGCTTTTCTGTCTTTGTTTCATCTCATTTCTAGTCTAAATATCTAAAGAAAAATTAGATCAGGTAAAAATATTGTTTTGTGTTAAAATTGTCAAAATTAAGAGTTTTTCCATTATCTACCAATGAGGTATAAATTATCTTGTTTTCGCTTTGAAATGTTGATATTTGGACTCGAAACAAAGACAAAAATATTTTTTTTGCATAAATTATAAAGTCCATATAAATACAGTGATAAAATACAATTCTGTAGCTCCTGCTCAACTATAATCCAGAATTTAACATATTTGCGATGTGACTATTGCAGATGTGCACTTTGTGATATTCATGCTAAAATTATATATTGTGCAGCCCTAATTGTAACTATCAATGAATTGAATTTATAGGGAAAAAAAACAATATTGTGATATGCTTATACAGTATTGTGATAGGAGATTTTCATAATCTCTGAGCACTATAGTACATATTGATAGCTATTTTTGCTGTTGCTGTTAGGCCCTATTCCATTTCTAGGGTGGAATGGTGTTTTTATTGTCAATATTTATGGTCTAAATTAGCCAGAAATGCCTCTTTAAGGAAACAATTGGATGTTATGTTTTTTACAGTATAGCTAAACTGCAACTAAAGCACTGTTAAACCTGATCCAGAGAAGCAGCAGAGCTGGATTCAGATCAGTGAAAGGCAGTTTAGCCAGCATCATTCATTTTCCTCCCACAAATGAGTGTCAGCAGCATATGCTTGGTGAAATGAGTTCATGCATTTGTGCTGTAGTAGAATCAGAATAAGAAAGAGCTTTATTGCCAGGTACACTAAAAAAACGTTTAGTTTGCTTTAAAAAAAAAAAAAAGTAAACCTACTGCTTTTAAAGCAATTAGTTGACTGTACTTTAAAAAGTGAGTTATCACATTGCTTTTAAATTGAGTAGACAATCAAAAACATTTTTTAAAGCAATCGGTTTACTTAGAAAAATTCATGTTTCTTAAAAGTGAGTTAAATAGTTGCTTTTAAAACGAATAGTTCACTTAAAAAGCAAGTAAACACTGTTTTTAAAGTGATTAGTTGAGTTAATAATGACTCCATTGCTTTTAAATTGATTAAAAGTAAAGAAACTGCATTTTACAGTGCATGTTTACACACACAGAATTATCTACATTATAAAAAAATGACTGTGACAGGACAAAAACACAAGAAATTAAAAAAACAAGTAAATAGAGAATACAAAATATACTAATTAACAAATATATGTACAGATCTGTTACTATATTCAATATCCTATATGTATAGCTATTTTATAACTGGTGCGGCCTGCTTTCAGATGGTAACGGATGTCATTTTTAGCTCCATTACCTTTATATTTCTCTGCAGTGACTGCGTGATGATGGAGCAGCCGAGAAATCATATTTCCTCTCCATCTCTTTTACTGCAGCTATTTTTACAGCCAGATTCATTGTGGCAGGCTCTGTCGCTTTGCGTTTTGTCTTCCTCGCATGTTTACTGTTGGTCCAGCCCTTCAGATATGAGCGTAAAGGTCATCGTGATCCATAAATTTGCTGTTTGAGGTGTCAGCTTGTGTGTGGCGTTTCTGAACCTCTGTGCATTCGCTGCTTGTTTCTGTGTTCACTCAGATTCTCAGTGTTCGTTTGATGTGGAGGACACACACACACCTTTGAACCGCCGCGGCCTCAGCGATCACCTGTGTGGAGCATTTTCAGCTTTATTTGATTAAACCTGCCGTCCTTCATTGCCAAACACTCTTTCAGGAATTTGTCAAATCTGTAAATCTTTTGTGGCTGGAAATATCAAATCTGCGCCAATGCAGAAGAACAAGAGCCGTGTTTTATTCCAGCAGTTTCTGTAATGTTACTAGTAGGATTTAATTTTCTGGTTGCAATTAATTGAGCTTTTTTTCATGGTTGTATTCTTAATGTATGTTGAGCTAAGCAGCAAATTTGATCAGGTATAATAATTTAAAAACACTTATTTTGTATACAGTTTAAAACTAAATTGAATTACAAAAGAGTCTTAAAGTACTATAGGTAACATTATGGAAATGTTAATTACTGCATTTAAATCAACAGTAAGAATAAAGACATTTATTATAGTTAATATTAGTTCCTGTTAATGTTATTTTAAAAAATGCAACAGAATTTGAGTAGTTTTACTGTAAATATTAAATGATTATGACTTGTAATTAGATTAGTTCATTTATTTATCTTCCTTCGGCTTAGTCCCTTATTTATCAGTGGTCGCCACAATGGAATGAACCGTCAACTATTCCAGCATATGTTTTACGCAGCAGATGCCCTTCCAGCCACAACCCAGTACTGGGAAACACCCGTACACACATACACTACGGCCAATTTAGTTGATCAGTCCCCCTATAGCGCATGTGTTTGGACTGTGGGGGAAACCAGATCACCCGGAAGAAACCCATGCCAACACGGGGAAAACATGCAAACTCCACACAGAAACACCAACTGATCCAGCTGGGACTCGAACCAGAGACCTTCTTGCTGTGAGGCCACAGTGTTGACCACTGTGCCACTCTTGTAATTAGATTGTGACTTGCTATATACGAATTAATTCATATATCATCTAAATAATAAAAGCTTTTTCTTTCAGTGTATATACTTATATAATTCCTATATACATTCATATAATACCCTTGCATAAAGCACTATACAGCAAACCTTATCTCTAAGAATCTGTGAGATTGTGTCATTATAAAGACTCCCTATAGTGTAGTTTGGCTGTAATCTGATAAGTGCAACTGTAAGGTATTACAATATTGTAAACATTAACATTTAGCTGTAAAGCTGCTTTAAAAAAAGATGTGTGTTGATTTAAGACGAGCAGTGCATTTCCACAGACTGATCAGACGTAATAATAAAAACACACAGTGTGCAATAAAGTTTAAGTGATCCTCTGTAGTGCACTAGTCAGAGATTTAGAGCAGGTCATAAATGCTCACAGCTGACACGTTTATCAGAGAGATTTCTGTGGTGTGTGTTTTTTTCCTGGCGGTGTTGTGATGTAGTGCTGCGTCAGATGCTGAGGATGATGATAGATCTGCTCCATCATTTACTGTTTCAGATCAGAAAACATCCGTCTCTTTACACACTTGCAACCGTTTGATCACTGGATGCTTAAAGGCTCGTTCACACCAAGCATGACAATGATAAATTTAGGGATAAATGTATTAGTGTCCACACACACACAAACTATAATGATCTGTTTATTTTTAGATTCTGCTTTTAATCGGGCATTGTCTGTTATATATTGTCCTGGTGACTGTAATCAATCTAATCAAACAGTCAATTTAGCAATCTCAGTTAGTTCTCCAGCATTTTACACACAAACATTCTCATACTAGCACTAGATTCCTGCACTACTTTTATTTTTACTCTTTAATTTGCCAGCATGACTTTCAGAACTTTGTCATTTCTTATCATGATTTCTCATGTTATAACCAATTGTCTCCACAATAGTCATTTTCTTTAAATGTTTTAAGAAAGGGCTGAACATCATCATTGTGCTTCTCCACAGTGGCATCTGTAGCTTTAAACTGCACTTTAATTTTCACTGGATTCTGATTGGCTGTCAGTGTTTTATCTGTTATTATGCACGTGGCTTTTCACATGCTTCATGTTCATGGTAAGAAGCCATATGCTGATTACTTCCAAACTGTAATATATTATATTATAGATTACTTCTTAATGTTATTTATACATAATCACGTATACCTTACAACAGAGCTGTGTACATAAAAAATTAATAAAACAGAAATGCATGCTGTAATAAATGCTGCAGTGTTTTTGAACCCTACTGGAATAAATCTGTTGATATTATTTTACAGTTGCTATGGTAACACAACAACTACAGTAATTTATCTGTTGTGGCGATTCTACAGTTGCTATGGTAAGAACTATAATAATAGATCTGTTCTGGTGATTCCACAGTTGCTATGGTAACACAACAACTATAGTAATTGATCTATTGCAGTTATTCAACAGTTGCTATGGTAACACAACAACTCTAGTTATTAATGTGTTGTGGTGATTCTACAGTTGCTATGGTAACACAACAACTCTAGTTATAAATAGTGATTCTACAGTTGCTATGGTAACAAAACAACTATAGTAAATTATCTGTTGCAGTTATTCTACGGTTGCTATGGTAACAACAATCATAATAATTGATCTGTTATGGTGATTATACAGTTGCTATGGTAACACAACAACTAGACTAACTGATCTGTTGTAGTGACTCAACAGTTGCTATGGTAACAACTAGAAAAATTGATCTGTTGGGGTTATTCTACAGTTGCTATGGTAACAACAGCTATAGTGAGTTATCTGTTATGGTGATTCTACAGTTGCTATGGTAACAACAACAACAATACTATAGTAAAATATTGTGCAGATTGTGATTTTGTGCTAGTCATGGATTTATCAATGAAACACTAAAAGCACAATAGATGGTCCTTGTCTTAACGAGGGATTCACTGAATCATTAAGTCAAGCAATTCGTTTAAAATGGCGAGTCATTCAGAAACTAATCAAGTGACTTTCTTAATACATGAATCACTAATTCACAGGTTAGTTTATATGTTAAACATGAAGGGAAATCGACACTCAAGTTGCAAAACGCTCACGTTTGTCTTTTTCTCTTGGTCTCTGGTGCTGGAGATTATAAAATGTATTTTTCCAGCTGGAAGTCCATTTCGGAAGACAACATGAAGATTTAATTGGAGCCATAAATTATTAGCCTCCACTGCAGAACAGCAGGTTCACGAAGGCCACCGCAAAATATATTCTTTGATATAATATAGTTTTTGATTAAGAACATGAAATAAACGTACAGTGAGTCATTTATCTGAACTCAACAAACTCTAATAAGGCTCAGTTTGGGTGCTGTGCTTCAGACCCCCTTGAGAGATCGAGGATAATAAATCTCAATCTATAAGGTTATTTAAAGGCGACCTATAATGCCCTTTTTTACAATATGTAAATTAGTCTCTAATGTGCCTACAGTGTGTAGTGACGTTTCAGCTCAAAATACCACACTAATAATGTTTTATAACTCTCTGAAACTGACCCTTTTAAGCCCTTTGATTCATGCATATTCATATATAGCATATAGGTTTACTTTATATGATTCTTTGTTCAATTCAAGCTTATGTGTATGGTGCTTTTCACCAAATATATTGTTACAAAGCAGCTTCATAAAATGTGCAAAATCAGAAAGTTAAGATGTTGTGTATAGGGGTGTATGGCTGCACAATATATCTTTCAGCATCAATATCACAATGGGTGCATTTTCAATAGTCACATCGCAGCGTCTGCAGTGTGGAGTTAGAATTATTATTGTTGATCAGCAATGAAGAATGTGCAGTGTTTACATTTTACATTACATTTGATTTTTCAATATTAGGGGCAGGACAAAATATCAATACATATGTGTTGGCACGTTGTAATGGTGAATCGACCATATATTAATGTTGCAATACTAAGAGATATATGTGCAGTTGATAAAAGAAATACATCTTATAACTTTTTAATGCATTTTCCCCCTTCGTTTACAAATATCATGCACTGTAAAAAAGCGAAAACAAACAAATTACTTTTACTTGTTACAATGAAATGAATTAAGTTTGACAGTTTTCAGTAGGGCTGCACGATTAATCGAAAAAATATCATGATCCCAATTCAACCCCACGCACGATGTTAATCCAGCATTTCTACGATTCAGCCAATTATATTTTCAAATTCAGGAGAGAAGCATAAAGGCGGTCGCACAAGTCTTTACATTGTTTTATGCAGCAATCAGCAATGTGGACACTTCTAAATGGTGCTGTAATACACTGAACCACTAAACATTGTTATTAGGACATTTTTCTACAGGAGGAAAACCTGAATTACTTCCAAACACTTCAAATATAGTCTGTGTTAGTAAATGCAAGGCTATTTATGAAATTCAGGCATGGCACTGTATGACAGTGTTTCAAATGACTGTTCTAGAGCCTACAGCTAATCAATCTGTCAGATTCTGGAGTGCATTACAGCTCTAAAGAAAAATATAAATTATCTTAAATAAAACAAATACATTTATAGAGATGGTATATAAGTATATAATTTCACTCACCTGGGAAACGGAGGCCACGTAAATGGTTTTTGAGCACTATTAAGTGCACACAGCATGCCATATCATCTGATAATTGTAGGAAATAATTCCAAAAGGCAACTGACGGTGTAAAGCCACATAAAACAACACAAAAATACGATCAGCCGCTAATCAGCTGAAGTGAAGGCGACCAGCGAGACCTAGCTGTCATTCAAGTGGCCACACCCTTAATTATGCAGACTTAAAATAACCTAATATAAAGAAAACGGATGAGTTATAAAAACAAATCACCCCTTTCACAGTTGTCAGAAAGGGTATATTAGCTATATGCTCCAAAATCATTCTTTGTACCAGGCTGTAAACACCTTTTTTTCTGCTGTAAAGTCGGCCATTTTAACAGTGGCTCAATAGAAATCTGCTCTATTATGGAGTCAGGACTAGTGGAATTTTGATGAATTGCAGTTTCAGTTTCTTCCGTAATTGCTTCTTGAGAGAGAGCGAGAGGTTGCTGCTTGGTGTGCCCGCAAATTATACATAGGTCTGCATAGAATGAGCATTGGCTGTGAATAACAGGTTATGAAGTTGTAAATAACATTTCAATAATGTTTGGGAGCTGCGCAGGAAGTATGAATTGCATGTATGCTTTTTTTTTTCACAAAGTGACGGCAGCCATGACATGAGCCGCACTCGGCATTAAAGTGAAACCAAAACCTCGCACATTGTTTAAATGATCATATGGCATTTTAGAGTTATGATTACGACAAGCATTTAATATGTTTTTTCTTTCATAATAACCACAGAATGTTGTGTGTGAGAATAAATGTTTAACAGTGTCAGTATTTCCCGCATATATAATGTTGAATATGATGCAAGAGGGAATCTGATGACAAATGTTTAATTTTACCAGTGAAAAACATAATAATCTTTACTGTGCGTTATTGACCAGGACAAATTTTAAAGTCTGTTCACGTCCACCTTTCCTAGTCTATACAAAATTTAGCAGTTTAACCAACAGTAGACCTACACATAATATTATTAGTGTTAATTTACCGTATGTTTGAGAAATAACAATAATAATAGCCTACTCGTATTTACCATTAATTAAAATCTATAGAATCATGAGAAAATCCATAATATAATAATATAATACATAATAATAATAGTACTTTGGGCGTCACGGTGGCGCAGTGGGTAGCACAATCGCCTCACAGCAAGAGGGTCACTGATTCAAGCCCCAGCAGGGTCAGTTGGCATTAATGTGTGGAGATTGCATGTTCTCCCCGTGTTGGCGTGGGCTTCTTCTGGGTGCTTCAGTTTTCCCCACAAGTCTAAAGACGTGCACTATAGGCGAATTGGGTAAGCTTGATTGTCCATATAGTGCATATGTGTAAGTGAGAGTGTATGGCGGTTGGCGGTTCATTCTGCAGTGGCGACCCCTAATTAATAAAGGGACTAAGCTGAAAAGAAAATGAATGAATAAATAATAGTACTTTTATTAGAGTACAAATAGTTTGCTTCCCATGTTAGTATAATAATAATACTTTTATGTTTTGTGGAAAGTATACAAGTATTGTTCGCTATAACACAAACAATACTTGCATTTGCCATAAGTTACTTGTTACACCTAAAAGAACTAACTTAATTTATTACTGAAAACTGTCATAAATTAGATTTGTCAAACTTAATTTGTTTCATTGTAACAAGTCAAAGTAATTAAAGTTTTTACCTTTTACAGTGTGATATATTGTGCAGTGTTTCCTCTAGGGTTTTTTCCAGCTGTGGCGGCAGGTCTTTTGCACAGATCTACTGACTACCTATGGCGTTATTTCAGTGACATGTTGTGAGCGCAGTATTACAAGTCGAGAACGCATTAATGTAATACGAGCATGCCAATCTTTTTGTTTGCGCCGATTTCATCTGTTTGTGCACAAAACTTCTTGCACGCCCTTAAATATAAACTGCTCGTGCAGATTTTCTTGAGCACTCTTAAATAAACGCTGCTGAAGTGTAATGTAGAGCGATTATGTAGTGACTATGTCTCCAACATTTATTAGATTGGCTAGGAATATTTATGAATATCTCCAATAGACCTACAGAGCGGCATTAATGCTTCCTGAAGTAAAGTGAAACGGCTATAAACTCCAGCAAGATAAAGTATTTGTTTGTTGTATGCAGAGCTATAGACCTTTATATATAAAGTATAATTATGGAAATTGTGTTCATACGCACTGAAAGCCACGTCGTGTTTGCTGGCCTCGCACATTACGCACCTGTCAGTCAGTCAGTCAGCATGTCACCCTAAAGGGTTAAACAAATAACGCACAGCACTGCTACGGTTACAGAAAGGTTTGCGCTGATATAATTCTCTTAATTTTTAATAAGTTTAGGTGCGATTATAACCCACTATTAAAAAAGCGACTGGATGTTTTGAATGAGAAGCAGTAATGTAGCCGTGGCGGGATGAAATTTGGTGTGGCGCCCCGCCATGGAAGTATGAATGTAGCGGAAACCTTGTGGATGGTTTTCTTGTGATCTATCATAGTTGCTTGCTGTCTTTAACAACATGAAATCATAAAGAATGATTTATGGTAGAAAGGATAAACTTTGGGAAACTTTTCCCACTGCATAATTCCAGCTAGCAGCAGTAATTATCAATGTCTCCTATTCATTTCACCATGGCTATATCCTAAATGACCCCTATACCCTCAATCAGTGTTCCCTACATTAGTCCACTTAAAGTGAATGGAAGTAAATGGAAATTAGTGAGTGATTTCGAGCATTGAGTACACTAGAAGGGAGGCCGTTTGCGTTTTTGTTTGCTAGTTGATAAAAATAAATAAAATAAAAGTGAAACTAGTTACATATAATATGTTCATTTCAACACAATCTCATGCAATTCATAACATTCGTGACTGGGTCAGTTAGCATTTCTGTGTGGAGTTTGCATGTTCTCCCCGCGTTGGCATGGGTTTCCTCCCGGTGCTCTGGTTTCAAACACATGCACTAGGTGCATATAGGCTAAATTGGCCGTAGTGTATGAGTGTGTGTGTGAATGCAAGAGTGTATGGGTGTTACCTAGTGTTGGATTGCGTGCTGGATAAGTTGGCAGTTCATTCCGTTGTGGCAACCCCAGATTAATAAAGGGACTAAGCTGAAAAAAATGATTGAATGAATGAAAGCTCATTTTTGTAATGTTTAAGTTTGTTTTTTGACCTGATTCTTCAGGCCATGCTGGCTGACATCAGTAAATGAACCACTAATCAACAATGATGTTCACTTCTAAAATCTCATTCACTCGGTTTTCATCTTTAATCTAATATTGTGCCAAGAAACGAGATTGTTTTCATCTGTTAGCCCTAAATTCACTCACCCGCATACTTCCCACGGTTTGTGACAGAATCAGCTTTTATGTCGAATCAACACCAAACAGAACGAGCAGATGCTTTTCATCATGGTGTTAGTCTGAGTCTGAATCATGTCATCTGTCTCCGTCTCACACTCTGCTTCTGTTCGTCTGCTGTTTAGTACACACACACACACACACACACACACTGCTTACAGGAATGCCAACACACTCACTTTTACAGTCCGGTGACACTGAGATTCACTTGTTTATTCTCCTGCATTCAACACATTCACACCAGGAACTAAAACTGCTCTGCAAAAAAATGCTTTTCTTACTTGTCTTGGTTCTAGTCCAAATATCTAAACATTCCTAAATCAAGAAGCATTTTCTAGACTAGCAAAAATGAAGCAAAATGAAGTACCTTTTTGCTTAAAACGTGCAAAATAATCTTGTTTTTCTCCTTTAAATACATTCATTTTGCTTTGCCCATTGGCAGATAATTTTGAGGAAAAACTCAATTAATTTGACTCATTTCAGAAAAAAAGGACTATATTAATTGCTCATCTACAAAATTCTTCTTGATCTAGGGTTTATTTTTACTAGAACAAGACAAAAAAACTAGTGAATAAAGGCATTTTAGCTGTATTGTGATTTATCTGATCAAAATTGTGATTTAAAATGTGATTTACTATAATTTTTTAAGATTTGAGATACCACAAATACTTTGATGTCTTTGACAATTCAAACATGAGCTGAAAACACAGAGACAATTGGCTCCACATCCCACCAGGTGGTTACAGTCTATAATGCAAAGTTGTCACAGCTGATCCATGATAGACGAGGTAGAGAAAACTCACGCTGCAGAGTAACACGCTCGTGTGTGTGTGTGTGTGTGTGTGTGTGTGTGTGTGTGTGTGTGTGTG
>CAIGQZ010018837.1:0-11222 GCA_903798205.1 Danio tinwini
TGCCATTACATATTACCAGTCTAGGCATTGTGCAGTATACAGTACTATTTTCAATAATTGTTGACTTGCTCTCAAATCTACCCATATGCCATTTGTCAGTTATTTTCTTAATAGCTACGTCCCAAATGGCACACTATGTACTTATGCAGTTACATACTCAACAGCATAGTATATGTATGTAGTGTCGCTCCAAATGGAACACTAATGTTTTTTTGCTAAGAAAAAATTCAAACCGTTTCCCTGATGACATTTGACGGTTGCCAAATCACTGAAATAAATGACCAAACTACCAAATAATACCTTTCGTGAGTATAATCGCATTCACCATCAGGAGGCGCTATAATCAATTTCGTAGGAGAATTTTGCTTTCACAATCCAAAATAAATAAAGTTATCCAACATGTGCGGCTGATAGTCGCGGTTCTTTCTGCTACGTGAGCAAAGCTGCGTTCGTTGAGTGCGTGAAGTGTCCATAATTCCACACTTCATTTTACCGGTTGAATGAGTGCATCATCTGGGTAATTAAAGTGCACTTATTATTTTTAGAGTTTTCAGTGTGAACGCACTACTTGCACTATACTACAACAGGGCGTAGAATAGTGCATAAGTATGCAATTAGGGATGCACCTTATGTGTACATAACTTCTGGTCATACTCCAGTCATTGACCACCACCTTTATCAATTTTCTGTTTTGATCTGAAGCCTGGGGAAATTACTGAGGAAGCATCAATCTGAGGCCGCATATTTATGAAGTCATCATGTAGACTTCTTACAAAGTACTTTACAGTATTTTAAAAATACAAGACACTAAAGTATTTTGAAACAAAATATTAACCCATTTTTATAAACCCTTTTAAATACAAATAAGAAAATACAGTTTTGTATGTGAAATACATTTTTAAAATACTTGTATCATAAATTCTGCCCGTCCTTTAATATTGGTGTGTTAATTTAGTATAGTCTTATATTATTATCATTCATAAATTGAAGTAGTTTGTATTATATTTGTGATGTTGTTTATTCATTTACATTTATATATTTTTAAAATGTTCTCCTTCCCTTTTAGTGTTCTGTTTTGGGGATTTTACTATGTTTTTGTAGTGTCTGTATAGTTTAGTTTTAATCTTTTTTATTTCAAGAGTTCACACTTAGCTGATGATTGATAATAAAGTGTGTTTGGCATGCTCCCCTGCTTGTGAATGTGTTAGGAATAGCTGAATGGTATAGCTGGCTAAGAGTTTGCCTTATGATGCCACTTTGAATTAGTCAATTTACTTATAATATATGTCTTTGGAGGGTGGAAGGGAACCGGAGAACCTGGGGAGAATATGTAAACTCCACACAGAAATGCCTACTTGCCCGGTAAAGGCCGATTTATAGTTCTGCGTCAAGCGCACACGTATGCTACGGCGCAGCCTACGTGTGGACGCATAGCCCCTCGCCGTGGCCATCGGCAACGTTGACGCGCACCTCTCAAAAAAATGTAACGCGTACACGTAGCGCAAGCTCTGTGATTGGTCGGCTTGGTAGCGATGACGAGTGTGGGCGGAGGTGAGAGCCGCGCGCCCGATGCACCAAGTGTTTACAAGTGAAGGAGCTCCGGATAGAGACTGTTGTTTTGTGTTTACCCTATGATAAAAGTTGTTGCACGTCCGGCTGTTCCCGCCTCAAAATGAGCAAATTTGAGCCACTTGTACATTTAAGGAAGTGTTCAGAAAAAATAAAACATCTGCGAAGAAACTCGACACAGAGAAACATAAACACCTACTGCCAACTAGTGTTTCGGAAGTGTTATTGCAGAGGAACAGAAACAGCGCGTAAAAGTATAAATGCACAGCTACGTGCGCCATGGGTTACGCCGATCACTTGACGCAGAAGTATAAACCAGGCTTAAGGGCTCGAACCAGTGGCGTTCTTGCTGTGAGGCAACCACTGTGCCGAGCTATCAGGAGAAGACAAAGATGACTGAAGTGGAAAACACTAGTTCATCTGATTGGCGCAATATTTGAAGCTGATGCTGGACCAGCCGCGATCAATCATAAGCATGTGATCCTCTCGAAATTGGTTTATAACTAACCCGCACTTGAATTGTGTATGGCATTAAGTTAAAATTGAGAAGTGTTTCCTTGGTAACTGCTTGAAATAACAGAAGTTTAAAATAAACGTGTAGTAAGTGTACTCATTTTAGTTTTATAAGTAGATGTATTTCAACTCACAATTGTTTAGCAGCATGTTTGAGAATTTTGTTTTAATATTAATTTAACCCTGTCATAACCCTAATTAGGCTGTGAGTAACAAAGCAATATGCTCATCAGTTAAATCTAAATCCAGCATATTATTTATAAATATAGATGTATAAGTATTATTAATTTCAAATATTTTTAGATGTGCCTTTATTCATAGGAAATTTTCAACAGATATGTTCTGTTTATTCACAGGTGACAGAAAATGAGAAGGTATCTACAGTAAAAGAGTTGGTATCGGAGCGTTTAAACATCCCTCCAAGTCAGCAGAGACTGTTGTATAAAGGAAAAGCTCTTGCAGGTAAAATATTAAGTCCCTTTTTTGTTTATCTGTAAACGTGTTAAACATTTAATCATTTGTGTATTGTTACAGTGTCGTCACTATGTGAAACGTATCAAATTATTAGTTTAATTTTATTTATTTATTTTTCTGGGCCCAGATAACCATGTTGGGAAATGCATTATTTAGCAGACATTTGACTGCTTCAGCATTGTGAAAGGTACAGAATGTACTTTTGCGTTTTTGTAGCTCCACTGTTTGTCAACAGAGACACTGGCAAAGTTCTTTTTCGTTCTTCTCCTAGGGGTAAAATAAAGTTCATAATACCTTGCCAGCAGTACACTGAACACTAAGTAGGGAACATGTTGATCTGAACATGGTTCTTTCTTGGTGCGTTCTTCTAAAAACAGGGTTTCTGCAAGGTCTTAATGTCTTAAATTTCAAAAACTAAATTTTAAGCCTTAAAGTCTTAAATTTGCAAAAATATTGTCTTGTAGGTCTTAAATCCTTTTAAACAGGTCTTAATTTTCATCTGTCCATGTCTCCAATCACCAACAATCCATCTCAAAAACACTTTTAACTAAACTCTATTTATCACATTTAATTTTTAAAGAAAAGAAAAAAATGTAAAATAAAAAAAAAGTGCTTGTATACAACTAGGGTTTGCTTGTTTTGACACATTATTTAAAATATGTGGCAAGGAAATAACTAATTAGAATTTTTTTGGATGGGCAATTAGAAAAATCCTTAGTGTTTAGCCCTGTATAAGTCTGGAATTTCATTCATAAAAGTCTTAATAAGATTTTTTGAAAAATCTGACTTTGTGAAACCTGCAGAAATGGTTTTCTAAAATTGTGTGTTAAATGGGAGGCATGCAAAATATGCAGAGCAATGGTATATGCCAGGACCATTTTTAAAAACTACTTAACTAGAAAATATTTCAGCAAATGTTTCATTTTACTAGGGGTGCACAATATATCGTTTCAGCATTGATATCACAATTTGCACATCCGCAGTAGTCATGTTGCAGGTCTTGCAATGTCGAATCAGGATTATAGTTGAGTAGGAGTTAAAAAAAACACCATTTAAATATTTAACCATAAAGTTACCAAAAAATGGTATCATATGTTTAAAACCCTGTGATTGTGTATACATTTCAAGCCAGCTTAAAGTGTTCAGGCACAGAAAATTACAATTTTACTAACTTCAAGTAGCATTAGTTTTATTTTAGTGCAGTATATAATGCAATGAAGATTATGCAGTGTTATTTATTTTACATTTAATTATTTAATGTGTGCGCCTGAATACTGTTAGACTCCCATTTCATTTTTAACTTTGCTTTACTGTATTTATCATTGCTTGTGATTTGGTTTATTACATTTTATGTAGATGTGCTCTATTACTAAATCATCCTATTATCATCCAAAATTGTCTTAACATTTTTCATTCTTTACAAATAGAGCTATTCATTTAATCTGTTAAAATGATTGTCTTTTAGTTTGAAACGGAGATTACAACACAATTTTCCAAACTTTCCATTCCATCGACAGGCTTCCTTTGCTGGAAATAATCATCCATTTATTCTTCAAAATCTTGGTGTGAGGACAATATGCGTTCCAGAGTTTACCCAGTTGAGTAAAGCAGTTTTTGACTGAGTGAAAAAGACTCTTGATGCAAACCCAGTGCATCCTGGGTGTTGAAGTTTTCATACTTTTTTTGGCAAAACGGAGCACCGTCTTTAGATATATATATAGAGAGAGGGTGAACTAATTCAATGAATGTGAGAATGTGCAATATGGTGGAATAAATAATTTGTGCAGTCATCATCACATCAATACAGCTTCAGTTTTGCTATAGAAACAGTAAGGGTTGTGGTAGATTTTAGGACTTAAATGATGTCACAATATTTATCTTGATGACTATATTTGACAATAATTCAAATCCACTGAGAGACAAAAAATTTGTTATTTTAAACACTCGACTGGTGTTCTGAATTAAATGTGTTTGTTAACACATGCCTCAGACACGCAAAACTATCATAGATGTACTACTGTAATAACTCCTTGCACAGACCAATTATAGGTTTTATTTTTATTAGGATAAGTAAGTTTTGTTTAATAGTGTGGGAAATTTTTACTGGTATATTATTGCCAGCCACCTGGATGGTCCGTGCCCAAGCTCTGTGATTGGTCGGCTTGGTAGCTGTGATGAGTGTGGATAGGGCAGTGAGCCGCAAATCTGTTGGAGCGAGTGTTTACAAGTGTGAAGGAGCTCTAGTTGGAAACTTTGTTTTGTGTTTATCTTATGATTAATGTTGTTGCACATCTGCCGGTTCTTGCCTCTAAATGAGCAGGTTTGAGCTACTTGTACGTTAAGGTAGCGCTCAGAAAAAAAACAAAACACCCCCAAAGAAACTCGACACAGAGGAAGATAAAAACCTACTTCCAGATAGCGGTTCAGAGGTGTTATTGCAGAGCAACACAAACAGCAGCAGAAGTATAAATGCACGACTATGTGCAAAGCAGGCACAGTAGGTCACACAGATCACTCAACGCAGAAGTATAAACCAGCCTTTAACCTAAATTAACCTGCGAGTCCTATTTACAATCACAAAAATATTTGTGGGTTATTATGACCTCACAAAAAATAGAATATTACATTAAACGTAAGATAAATGCATTGCACGACAAACATGACTCTTATTCTTCAATATGATTGTTTTCGTCTTTTTGTCATATATTCTGTTCATCAACCTGCCTCAGTTGCTTGCAAAGTATAGGTACTTATTGATTCATATGACTCAGGACATGTGATTAGTAGTTTATACAGTAGCCAGTCATACATCTGAATCATAGATCATGGGGCTTCGCATTCATCTAGATGGTCATATAAGACTGAGTAAAGCGTTAAACTTGCAAAAAGTGAAGTGTTTGCTGCCATTGGTTTTATATGTTTAGATAAAAGACTAATTTGTTGCTCTATCGCTGACAAAAACTTTGTACACTGAATGCAACTAAACACCTATTTTAAATCCATTTATTATTCAGGTTGTTAATGCAAACACCTGGAGTATGTCAGAAATGTATGCTATCCCTATGCTATCCTGCGAGTTTCCTCTTTAAGAACCAGTGTCCATATCTGAGGACACCACACAACGGATACAAAAAGCACAAAAAAGACCACAATGGAAAAAAAATATCTCACAAATGGAAATACAATACATCTACAATACATTTCCTCCGGAGTTTCATGTAATTTCGGGGGTTTTGCTTTTTATTTGTCGACTTTAACTGCAGTTTGGCACTTTCACTTTCATTTAGGAACATTTCATGCATGCCCCCACGTGACAAATGAGATTTTGGATGCGAGTATGAACTGCTGTAAGTGTTGTTTTAATGGAATTTGATACCCCACAGAAAACTCTATTTCGCGATGCGGGTGTCTGTGGTTGTTTACTGACTATGTAAGTGCAGAGAATATTGTCAAACAGCCGTGTGTATGGAATATCCTGTCACAAATCGCATCGAAAATCATACCCGATGGTAATAGTTTAATTGAGGTGTTTATATGTCTGTACTGCACTTTAATAATGCGACTAAAATCGGCGTACTCCTCCACTTCTTAATCCGATTTGTTTAGTTTGATTATGACCGTAATCAGATTAAACTAATCAAAAATCGATGTTTTCACTGTAATCAGAGTATTGTCTTAATTGTATTAAAATCGGATTATTGGTGTCCATGTAAACGTACTCAATGATCAATATGAACACAGGCCCTTGTCGCAAATAAGGCTGGCACTGCCAGAACTTCATCGGAGGGAAAATCTGATCGCAATGGTCATTAAACAGCTGTCAGAGAATATGTCAAACTAGCGAACAGAGATCACAGATTTTAGGATTTTTAAGAATCTTTTAGGATTTCCCAAACTGTGTTTAAGCAAAGATTATAAAGGGATATGTTTGTATTTTCTTCTTCTTAATTTCTGCATTTCCTCCTTTTGTAGATTAAAGCAGAGGTGTTGGATTTCTGAAATAGCTAAAGTACATTTCGCCTTTTTTAAGATAACATTCTAACACTTCTTTTTTTTTTTATATATTTGATTTCCTCCTTCCGTGTGTTTGTGAGGTGTCGAAGCAGCATTCCAGTCATTATCTGTGTGCATGAGGTGTATTGTGATGGTTGTTTTTGCTGTTTTCAGATGAGCACAGGTTGAGTGATTACTCCATCGGTCCGGAGGCCAAGCTGAATCTTGTGGTGCGTCCGGCGGGAGAACGGAGCAGCGGCGTGGTGGGAACCAGCAGCGCTAATAATGATAAAGGAGGCAGTGGTGTGTGGCAGCTACTGTCAACGGTCCTGGCCAAACATTTCAGCCCAGCTGATGCTGCAAAAGTGCAGGAGCAACTTATTAAGGTTCGAACACGATACAATGATTCAACATTTATGCTTACACTTTATTTCAATGTACAATTCACGCTATTAAGCCTTGTGTATTGTTCAAATTTTTGCCCCATTGACTTCTATTATAACGACAAGTTTCGATTGTGAAGCCATGACACCATATAATCATACATTCTTGATTGTTGGTGGTTTTCCCTGTTGGTACAGTTTGTAATTTTTACTGTTGATCATCAGTTGGCAGCAATAACCCTTTAGATAGACCTGTGCAAAAAGGTTTCTGGCTTTTATATGGAGTTCTGTTGAGTAAAACAACAGATTATAGTTTGTGTGTGTGTATATAAATACACTTACTATGTTCTGTAGAGGTGTCAAAATTAATTGTTTCTTCAATGCATCGCAAGAACAATTCGGTATCGGTTCGGTAATAATCATAACCGGTTATTATGTACTGATGCCATTTATCACATATGCATTATATGGCGGTAGCTTACTATGGCGAGGGAGGAGACCGCGAGTAATTAAAATGCTCCAACTACTGAAAAAGCAGATAACCGTGCACAATTCACTGTGTGTGTGTGTGTGTGTGTGTTTGCTGGACAGTCTTTTACTGACAGGGAAATACATCAGAACCCAGCTAGGAAAAAAAGGAAAGCTGAATCTCTCTCTCACTTTCTGTGTCCTCTATGACCCACAGGCGTGTTTGTGAGGTAACGTTTCTCTCTTGGCTGTTACAACAATAACATTACTTGTGGATCCAGACTGGAGCGCGTCTGCAGAGCGAGTTTTCTCCATCGTGTCGCCGTCTATAATAGATCAGCTGATTGGCACGGCCATTTAACGTCACTTTCCGTGTCACTGTTTGCTGAACAGAGCTGACCGTAACTGCGTTCACAGCAAAAAAGACGAGAGCCTCAAATTACACGGAAGTCATTTATTTTAAATGGAAGCCAGCGGCGAGGAGCGGCGCGTGTTTGCTGGTGTGGGCGTCGAGAAGAGTTGAAATCAAGGCAACTTTATGGTAATAAGCTATGACGCAGTTTGGCTGCAGCCAATCGAAATGCAGAGGTTTACCGCTTCAGAGGAGTCTAGAGAATACAAATCTATGAACTTTGGTTGCGACCACAGTTGTTCCCAAGGGTTTGATTATTGCAGTCATAGGATTTCCAATAATTTTTTACGATCTTTTCTTACAAGGGCATACATTAAAAAGTTACTAGCGAGTTGATGTGCATTAATGTTATTCTAAAAAAAGAAAAGCAGGAATCTCATGCTAACTATAACGACAATACAAACTAGTATTGCTGCTTCAGAATATTTCAGACATGAACCCATATTGAATAAGTGGAGCAAAGCCACACCACACACAACAACTTGATCTTCCATAGTTAAATGAATTTGATCAACAACATATTCACGCTAGAAAGTTTTTTTTAATGCAGAAATGTGACTGATTTGTTGCAATGGCCCTTTTAAATACGAGATCAATGTGGAGAATTTTGACGCTCTCGCCGGGAGGGCAGTAAAGACAAGACAGTGTTGTCGCCAGGGCAGTCAGAGCGAACTTTGACGCTCTCGCCGCCTTTGGTGTGAACGCACAGTTAGAGCCAATCGCAGCCATTTCATTTGAGCTTGTGACCAATTATAAGCTATTACGAACTCATTCGACAATGCTCAAAAAGCGAGTTAATATTTACATGAGTTTATTTGATCTAAATGCTCATGTTGTTCTGTGCATGCACTTGAGTTTTGTTTGATACATTGATAAAAGAGTGTTTTCATTGAGCAGGTCAAATTAAAGGTGCAGTTCATATATCTGACTGATTGTATTAGGGCTGGGCGGTATTGCAAAAAAAAAAAGTATCACTATATCATGTTTCATATCATTTAATATCGAAAATAATTAACAATACATTTAGGAATATTATGAATTTTTTATTTAACCAGTTTTTTTTCATTTACCAACATTACTAAGGCAAATAGTTTTAATAGTCAAAACCAAAAATATTTAAACAAAGTATCTCATCTCTTTATAATAAAATAGACATAAGTGTTAAAGAGACTCTTCAACTTGATAAATAAAACGTTACAAAGTATGTGCAATGATAAATTGTAAATAATGAACAATCAAAGCAAACTTTAAGGTAGATCAACATCTGTAAGGTGTGAATAATAATGATGCACTAAACCGCAAACTCTGTAAACACAAGTTATGATAATCAAATCTGAGCTTTCAAGTAAAAGAACGAATCATCATTATTCAAATACATGCTGCAACATTACAAATTGTAAAGTCGAATGACAAAATTACCCCCTATGACAAAAAATATTTCAGATGGGATGCTAGTGGCTGGGATGCACATGAAATAAAAACAAAAAGCCACATCCTTACATGCTTTTTATTTACAATCTCTTCACTGCTGCTATACGGCACTCATTTTTGCACGTGTTGTTATTCTGACCTGAAGTGACAAGCGAGAGTGCATGGTTTTCTTGACCATGAGGTTTGCCCTCGCGCTACACTGGCATCTCTCGCATCTAGGCGACCATCCAGCGTTTTCTCAGAGGATCACAAAGAGACAAGTCTTTGCTGAAGCTCGGATATGCGCTGCGTTTATTTGAGGTAATTAGTCTGCCGTTACTGAAATGTGTATATTCCATACAAATCGTGATGCAGATTTCATTTTACTTACACAAATTGCAGTGCGCTTGCAACACGCTTGCGGCATTTGGAAAAGTTTCTATGTTTCCAACTTGGTGCGGCTCCAATGTGCACGTCGTGCAACTCCATTGGAAATGACAAACTTACAGCCTAAGCTTATTGGCATTGCTTCCAAGGCGTGCGCTCAGCAGCCACATTTGAATAAAACTATAGCGATTTATACCAAATCTTATTTTTTATTGATATTGACAATAGTGTTCGGTCAATAAATATCGATTTTATCGCTCAGCCCTAGCTTGTATTAAAAGACAAAATTGTATTACAAATAATATATAAATATATTTATAAATTATACATTTTACAGTTTTTCTCCATTGGTTTGGCTCATTTCTTAAAACTGGAATTACATTCTCAAAACAACATGGACAAACCTCCAAACCACTTGGGAATTGTTCACAACAGAATTAATTTTTCTCATTCATTTCATCAAATTGCAAATGTCTAAGTACCTCTAGCCTACAGTTTCCAAGTGAATAGATCTAGTTGATCTAAACTGATTGTTGATTCTCAGTTCAATGGTTGTTCGCTCCAAAATGTGTCAGCATTATTTCATTGTATAAGTCATCACATGCACAATAGTCTGTTCAATTGTGAAAATTAGTCAAGAACATAATACCATGAATATCATATGAATCTGTGGAACATTTGATACATTTATTACAGCAACTGGCAGTCAGGTGACACAAGAACTTGACTAACAAAGGAGGAATTTCACACATCTCAGATAACCAATCAAGCACTGCAGGCTGCATTTCATTTTCATTGTTTTTTGTTTGTGTGTTTATATAACAGTATATTTTGCTATATACAGTACCTTTTTATTCCGATGTATGTTAATTACTTTATGTGTGTGATTGATAATAGTTACAATTTCATTGGCAGTAAGAGTGCAATGTGTGATGTCAAACCTTGGGAGCTACTCTTAACCTAAAATCCCAGCACTATATTATGGCAATTCGTAACTTTTTGATTTAGTGGCTAATTCAAATGAATTTGTACGATCTCATTTATACAATTCAGTATGATTTGCTTATCCCCCAATGATGGTTGGGTTTAGGTGTGTGGTTTGGTGCCACGCCTCCTTTTTTTAAAATCGTACATTTTCATACGACTGTATATTGGCACAATATTAAACCGTGAATTGCGTTTTTTTTCTTCGGTTTTACGTTTAAATAATTTATGAGCGTTTTATTTCTCTCCGAATTGACTGTTTGTGTGTGCCTGTAAGTCTACAAGCTGAGATGAGGAAACTCCTCCCCGCGAGTAAATATTCAATAACTATACTCTAAAGTTAGGGGGCGCTCCACCATCATTCCACACTTTTAACATGGCGAGCGGCGGTAAAGTGAGGCAGCAATATGAGGAAGCGCCGGTGTCTTTCAAATCCACGGTGTGGGGACATTTCGGTTACACGTATAGACTAATCGAACGAAAACACTTCTGACATGACTGCACATCTGCGACGCCATCACCCAGCAATATCCCTGTCTGAAGGCAGGATAGCAGAGAAGGTAATAAAGTCCTTCATAAAACAACTATCCCTCGCTGAATCCTTCCAGCAAACATACCCGACTGGTTCC
>CAIGQZ010018901.1:961-12514 GCA_903798205.1 Danio tinwini
ATATATATATATATATATATATATATATATATATATATATATATATAGCCTATAACCGGCACTTATAAAAGATATGCCGTCTTAATAAGGAAAATATGTTTTAATAAAATCTCGTTATCACAAGAAAATACCTTTTTATAACATTAAGTGGGAAAAAAAATAATAGTAGCCTGTGTGTGGCAGCATTGCGTCATCGTGAATGAGTTTCTATCTGGTTTCGTAATATAAAAAAAAACAAGCCTTTATTCGTTCTTGTTTTCTTTTTGTTGTTTTTTATATATAATTTTTTTTCTTTTTCAAAACAGTTCAGAACAAAACAAACAAAACAGCAATAAAAAATAAATAAATAAAAAGACATTTTTAAAAGAACATGGAAAGATATACAATACAAGTGTCAAAGGTCACCGAATACAATCTTATTTACATTCATATTTATCGTTGATAAAATGTTGCTATTTAAAATCTTGTTAAGGGTTACATATCAAAGATCGAGAGGGTGCAAATATACCTATATATACATATAAAGTAGAAGCACCACAATAAGATTAAAACAATACATTTCTTAACCATTTACCCCAGTATGCAGAAATTTTATAGGCTTGATGTCTCAAAGAAAATGTCAGTGCTTCCATGTCATACACCTCTTTAACAATATCATACCATTCACCTACAGATGGAGGATCTTCCTTAAACCATTTCTTTGTAATTGCCTTTTTACTAGTAATTAATAGTGTGTTAAGAAGGTATGCATCATTTTTTTGCTATTTCTGCAGAGTAAATTCCCAGGTACATAGTTTTGAAATTACATTCCAGATTCAATCCCATTATTGCATTTATCTCTTTATTCAAATCTCGTTTTTGTTTTCTGATGATTTTATTTTTTTGTTATTCAAAATAAAAAATGAAAATCAAACCATTTTTGAATTTTGCTTTTTCGTTTTCCACCATGAAAAAGATGCGGTTTCACATTTTGATTCCAATGCCTCATTATTACAATGACTAGAGGTGCTCCGATCAGGATTTTTGGGGCCGATTTGACAGTATTGTGATCACTGCTCTAAAATATATTCTTTTTTAAATGTCTGGGTAAAAAAACTTAAACTTTTTTCCCCTTTGAACACAATGATATATTTTCTTTTGAGAAACATTTAAAGTCTTTTGGAGCAGTAAACATGTTTCCAGTGTGATTAGCATGTTTCTAGTATGGATTAGTATATTGCTAGTATGGATTGGTATGTTATTATTATTGGTATGTTATGTCCAATGTAAAGTCAATGTGTAATGAAGTTGGTTGGCACCACAGC
The DNA here is from genome assembly GCA_903798205.1 of Danio tinwini. Taxonomy (NCBI): domain Eukaryota; kingdom Metazoa; phylum Chordata; class Actinopteri; order Cypriniformes; family Danionidae; genus Danio; species Danio tinwini. The sequence continues at coordinate 2,266 of CAIGQZ010018901.1, forward strand.
ACCCGCGAGACCTATATGAGATGGGCCGAGAGAAAAGGAGATGGAGAAAAAAGGAGGAAAGACAGAGAGGGGAGAGAGGAAAAAAAAAATTGGGGTTCGGTTCTCCAGACACGCTGCCACTCGGTCCTCAACCAACTGAGAGAAGTGACGACATGCTGGGAGCCCTGTGGAGGAATCTATCCACCCGTCCGTCTTCTGGTGTCCGGCGGCAGTTCTCCTGACTGGCTGGCGGCATTTCTGGTCTCCTGCTCCGCTTCGGTGGAGGACGCAGGCTTCGGCGTCATGGCGGATCGCGGCGACTCCCCCCGGGCTTTCTGGGATGGCTCCCTTCAGCTCTCTCCCATCTGGTGGGAAGCCCCGCGTCCCCTGCTCCTCCCCATGCTGGGAGACGGCAGCAGGCAGATCCTTCCTCGCTAGCCTCAGGCCACCCCGTCAATTTGGCAGACGAACGGGTTTCTCCCCCACTCGGGTTAACTCCCAAACACTCGCCCTCCTCCTCAGCGGCGAGGGCAACTGGACGACGTGTCCCTCCTTCTCCCGGGTTTTCGGCACCACTGTAATGAAGTTACGGCCACCTGGCCGCCGGGAAGGAGGCAGAAAACCGATGGACTTTTAAATAAATATTTATTAATAAAAGGGACGGCAGCTCCTCACGGAGACTGCCGTCTAAATCAAAACAAACGGACGGCAGCTCCTCACGGAGACTGCCATCAAACTGAAAGCAAAAGTAAAACAACATGTCCGGGCCCGGTCCTCTCTCTCCGTCCTCTGCCATCGTTCCTCCTCTTATAGTCCAGAGCTCCTTCCGTGGGATTGAAGGCAGGTGCGCGCCACAGCTGCATCTCATCTGTGGCGGGCCTCGTTTCACTCTCACGGCTCTCGGCCACGCCCCCTCGCCACACAATGGTTTCAAGTCAAGTTTTTTTTTTTTACAATAGAAGTCTATTGGACAGTTGCTAGGGTGCTGTAAGTGGCTGCTAGGGTGTGGCTAGTGAGTTGAAAGGTCATCAGTGATGGGCAGATTGGTAGTCTGAGTCCCCGTTTACTCTAATTCGTTTTTGTTTTGAAACGGCGTTTTAGATCAAAAACGATCCGCGTCCACACTAGCGTTTCATCTAGCGTTTCTAAACGTATCGCCATCCACACTACTCCACCAAAAACGTAAATCACGTGACCATTCGCGCACTCTGGGCATGCGCATTCTAGTGTCCCTGTATCCGTGTTTGCACTCAGTAAACAGTGGTGAGTTTACTTTCACACAGTCATTTCTGTTGAGCACGTGAACATAATGGTAAATCAGCGCTGTTTAGGAAAGCGATCAACATCGCTAAAATGTTAACGGGAAATGGACGTTTTTAAAATTTCAGTACCGATTGGTATTGAATTCCAGTATCGTGACAACACTAGACTGCAGCAGACAAGACAGAAACGTTTAAATACAACCAATCAGAAGCACAGAATAGTGCACAGCACTCCCAACGAAATGGTAAGGTTTACAATCTAATACATATTAAACCTCTTTAAGAGTACCATTTCTAACACTTATTTTCACGTTTATTTTATTTTCAAGATCTGCTGCTGCTTTCAGTATGGCAATAAATGTTATTCAAATTCATATTGGCTGCATTTAACATTGGAAAGAAGCACATAGTCACTACTACCTGAATTGATTGTTGTCATAGTACTTATAATATTTAGTGGCGGGAAATAGAAGTCGTTTCTAAAGTAAAAATTCCAGGTGATGGTTTGGATAACTCTTTTAAAGTAAAAAAAGAGGCCTTTTGTTGCGTGTAGTTGCAGTGTAGTCTTGATATGGTCTAGTCTCATTGTAGTCTCATGCTGTGTTCACACCAGAAATGGAACGTGCGAATCGCGTTATTTGCATGTAAATAGATGCGTTAACATTTTGAGTTTACTCGCTTCATTTGCGAGTCAAATCCGCTTCACAATAGATGCGGATTTACGTCATGGGCAGGGCTTCTGTCTGCCCGGTGACTCTAGCTTCATTGCTAAATGGCTGACATAGATTTTATTGAGAGAATAGCTGTGTTTATGGGATTTATGAAGGCTGAAAAAAAGTGTTGATTCCTTTGGAGCCGCGTCTGAGTCCACTAGATCCCTTTCAGAGGTGCACTCAGCTCTGTGAGTTCATTAACTCCTCCAGAAACTGTACCTGGATGATAGAGGCTTCCAGCGTGCTATTCGACTGTACTTTCCCCCGGGACACCGACAACAGGCGCTACCTAATAATCACGCCCCTACAAGAGAAAGCTTCTGATTGGTTAATGCGGCTCAAATGTCCGTTGAAGTTCAGATTTTCCAACTCGAGCGATTCATGTGTTAAGCGCGTCAATCGCGCAAAACGCTCAACTCGCGCCATTCGAACTGCAGGATGTCTATTCACGTCTGTGCATTGACTTAACATGTAAATCACTTGCGATTGATGCTTCATCCGCGTCTGGTGTAAAAGCAGCATCAGGCTGTAGCTTGTGTTGGTGTTGTCAATCTGGCAACCTGCATGGAGTTATCAGAGGAGGGGGACGTGAAAAATGTTTTGATTTTGAATTACAATACCTAGTTCAACCACTGGGTGTAAATCTTACATTCATTTTCCTTCAGCTTAGTCCCTTGTTTATCAGGGTTTGCCATAGCGGAATGAACTGCCAACTATTTCAGCATATGTTTTATGCAGCGGATGCCCTTCCAGCCACAACCCAGTACTGGGAAACACCCATACACTCTTGTATTCACACACACATACTCATACACTTTGGCCAATTTAGTTCATCCAATTCACCTATAGTGCATGAGTTTGTACTGTGGGGAAACGAGCACCTGGGGGAAACCCATGCCAACACTGGCCAGCCGGGACTCAAACCAGCAAACTTCTTGCTGCGAGGTGTAAATCTTGCATACTGCACCTTTATAAACAATTATAAAGAAATAATCAGAGGACCCAATACTGAGCCCTGTGGCACTCCATATAAGTTTTCATATCTGTGCTTGCTTGTGTAACTGGGGTTTACTGTTTTTGTTTTTCACTTTAGAGCTGATGGTGCTGAAAGAAGAGACTCGAGAACCTAATGAAATGGAAGAGAATGATCAGCACCAAGATTTAATGACAGATGAACAATCCTCAATGACAAAAAACTCTTCTAAAACCAAAACCAATTCTCCGAGTTATTCCACGTGTCATCAGTGTGGGAAACAATTTACTCTAAAGTCCAATCTTAAAGATCACATGAGAATTCACACTGGAGAGAACCTTATAAAATGTGACGAGTGTGGAAAGAGTTTCACTAGAAAAGGTAATTTTGAAAAGCACATGAGAACGCACACCAAGGAAAAGCCTTACTGGTGTACTGAGTGTGGAAAGAGTTTCAGTCAAAAGCACAACCTCGAGGTGCACATGAGAATTCACACTGGAGAGAAGCCATTTGCCTGTCAACAGTGTGGAAAGAGATTCCGGCAAATACAAAACCTTAAACTTCACATTACTATTCACACTGGAGAGAAGCCGTATGCCTGCCCTCATTGTCCCAAGAGTTTCAATCAAAAGAAAAAATGTGAAATGCACATGACCATTCACAGTGGAGAGAAACCATTCACCTGCCAGCACTGTGGAAGATGTCTTGCTAATAAAGATCTACTTAACAAGCACATAAAGATTCACATGGAAGACAAGCCTTTCACCTGCCGACCGTGTGGAAAGAGTTTCACTCAACCCCAACTCCTTAAATTCCACATGAGAACGCACACCGGAGAGAAGCCTTACACTTGCTCTCAATGCGGGAAGAGTTTCACCCAGAAAAACGGCCTTAATTACCACATGAGGATCCACTCCGGAGAGAGACCCTTCACTTGCACACAGTGTGGTAAAAGCTTTATATATAACACCTCCCTTCTTCGCCACAGGAAGACTCACTCTGGAGAGAAGCCGTTCACGTGTGATCAGTGTGGAAAGAGTTTCACAAAAGATTACTCCCTTAAGTATCACTTGATTAGTCACACTGGAGAGAAACCGTTCAAATGTGATCTCTGTGGAAAGAGATATCTACGGAAAGATAACCTTAACCAGCACATGAGGATTCACAATAACGAAAAGTCTTATGTATGTGATCAGTGCGGAAAGGGTTTTACACGCAAAGATTACCTTAGCCAGCACACGAGGATTCACACAAAAGAGAAATCGTTTAAATGCCATCAGTGTGGAAAGAGTTTCGCTCAGAAAAGTGCCCTGAACGCACACGTCATCAGGCATTCAGCCAAGTCGCCAGCCTTGTGATTCTGGTGGAGCGTGAATTTCAGGTGGAGGCTAGGAAGGAAAAACCCAATAGAAGACATGAAGGAAAGTTCGTATTGTTGCCATTTAGACCAAAGATAGAAAGTAACTAAATATATTGGATGCGATAATTATATTTAGAGAAGGTTTCAACTCAACTGAAATATGTTCTGCAATTGAGGAAGCAATTTAAGCAACTATATCTACAGGTATAACTACAGTGTTACAAATTATGCAAATTGAATTTAAGTCTCATAAGCAATGGTATTGTGTGTCGGTGCTCTTTGTATTGCTGAAATCAATCTGATATCTATTTTTTTGCCAGGTGAGCCCACAGATTTCTAAGCTATATAGGGAAGGACAATAATCTCTGCTGCTGAAAAGTGTCAAATAGTGCCTAATGCCATGGTCACACTAGAGTTTGAGCATGCGAAATTCTGTTGAACGTTGCTGCAAAAAGGGGCGGGGTAAAACAAGATGATTAGACCTCTTGCGAGCAATTGGTCTATTTTTTAAATTTCTGTAGAGAGAGGTCATCTTTTGACCCTCGATTGGTCTCACGCGGTCACGTGATGCAATTTCGCAAAGTTCACCAAGTTTCACCAACTTTACAACGCACCGAACTGCGAAACTGGACGCATGAGCTTGCGTTTCCGGTTAGCCGAGATTATATGCGTATGAATTGAAGACTATGGGGTGAGAAGTGCGACTGTGGCTTTAGACATGGTTGGAACACTTAAGCATGGTCGTCATACTGTAAAGAGAGAGAGAGGTGTTGGATTCAGAGCACAGACAGGTTTGTGCAGATAAAGGCAGAATGAGGAAGGTTTCTGCCAGACAAATTCATTGGATTAAAAGTGCAGCAGCTAAAATGCTATTACAAAACAAGCGAATTGATAGTTGAAGCTGCTGGTGCCTCTGGAGGTCCTACAAACCTCAATATGCAGGATCCTCTAGAGCAGTGGTCTCAAACTCAATTCCTGGAGGGCCATAACTCACACCTTCTTAATGGTTTCTTGTAGTCTTGAACACTTTGATTAGTTGGATCAGCTGTGTTTGATTAGAGTTGGAGCAAAACTGTACAGAGCTGCGGTCCTTCCAGGAATCGAGTTTGAGACCGATGCTCTAGAGCCAGGGTGTCCAAACTTGGTCCTGTAGGGCCGGTGTCCTGCAAAGTTTAGTTCTAACCCCAATTAGACACACCTGAACCAGCTAATCAAGCTCTTTCTAGGTATACTAGAAACTTTCAGGAAGGTGTGTTGAAGGAAGTTGGAACTAAACTATGCAGGACAGTTTGGACACCCCTGCTCTAGAGGTGTGCAGTTGTGTATAAACCTACTTTTCGGCCATCCCAACCAATCCTCAAAAGCAGAAACTGTTGTGGCCCAGAACGTACATGAGGACTCATTTTCAAGCAGTCTTGTTTACTGATGAGTACTGATGAGTAATTGGGAACCACTGGAGTAGTAGATGGTTGCTGGATGGCCACCATGTCCCAACAAGGCTGCAACATCAGTAAGGAGATGGTGGAGGCATGTTTTGGGTCAGAATCATAGGGTAAATGCTAGTGGGTTTGTGAAGGTGTGAAGATGATCTCGATACAATATCTAGAGCATAGGTCTCAAACTCGATTCCTGGAGGGCCGCAGCTCTGCAGTTTTGCTCCAACCCTATCAAACACAGCTGATTCAAATAATCAATGTGTTTAAAAGAGTCATGAACACCTTCATTAGTTGGATTAGCTGTGTTTGATTAGGGTTGGAGCAAAACTGTAGAGCTGCGGCCCTCCAGGAATTAAGTTTGAGACCTATGATCTAGAGCAACCCTGTTCCTGGAGATATATTTTCGTGCTGAGTTCAGCTCCAACCCTGATCAAACACACCTAAACCAATAAATCAGGACCTGAACAGCAGTGGATAATTACAGGCAGGTGTGTTTGAGTTGCAACTGAAATCTGTAGGAAGGTAGATCTCCAGGAGCAGGGTTGGTCACACCTGATCTACAGCATAGATCTCAAACTAGATTCCTTGAGGGTCGCAGCTCTGCAGTTTTGCTCCAATCCTAATAAAACAGCTGATCCAACTAACCAAGGTGTTCTATACTACTAGAGACTATTAAGCAGGTGTGATTTGGAGGTGGTTGGAGCTAAACTATGCGGAGCTCTGCAGCCCTCCAGAAATTGAGTTTGAGACCATTGATCTAGAGCAGGGATCACCAAACTTCTTCCTGGAGGTCCGGTGTTCTGCAGATTTTATCTCCAACCCTAATCAAACACACCTGAACAAGCTGATCAAGGTCTTACTAGGTATACTTGAAACACCCAGGCAGGTGTGTTGAGGCAAGCTGGAGCTAAACCCTGCAGGACATCGGACCTCCAGGATTGAGATTGGTGACCCCTGATCTAGAGTTTCTAATTGACCACTTCTGTGGTACAAAAAGATAAACTATACCTTGTGTAGCAAAATCATCTTCATAGCAATGGCTGCTGTGGGCATAAAAGCAGTGTTACTCATGGTGTGGCCTCCATCCTGAGAAACTTTTTTGCATCCTCAAGCAGAAGATCTATGGGGGTGGGAGGCAGTTATAATCAAAACAGCAGCTCTGGAAGGCTATGCTGACAACCTGAGAAGACATTCAAGCTAAAACTATCCAAAAACTCAAGTTTAATGCATGCAAGAATAGGGTATATGCGGAAGTATGCAGATTTTAAATTTGTCAGTAACCTGGGTCAAACGATTCCGGTGAACTGTATGCCGTAAAAAAATTGGCACGTTTAATCTCCACTGGCTGAGTGATATCCAATATAAAGTGGTTCTCAGATTGTACAATAAGCACTGCATTAAGTTAAGTTTTTCCTTTTCCATTTCTTTTACCCCAGTATTTTCAATGGAGCTTCTGTGCTAGCCTGCTAATCCTGACGGGCGTGTGCAAGTAAACGGCTTTTTGTCTCGTTTTACGCTTAAGCAACTAAATTAACGCTTAAGTCTATTTAACTGATTATATTTTAATTACATTACAACATTGACGCTGTAAAAGGAACCGTATAAAATGGAAAAAGTCACATTAATCGTTCACCGGAAGTTTATTAGTATGGGAAGAAACGCTAGCTCTGCATATACCCTATTGTGTAGGTGATATTAAAGAAGTGGTCCTATGTTCAAATTTTACTTGCCCAGTTAGGATGATTTTTAACTGAAATAGATTTTGATTTTAGTAAATATGATCTCCTAATGCTGCAAATTCAACAGACCACCATTTTCAGTTCTTTGCAAATTATAAAATAATAATAATTTGTATTATATATATATATATATATATATATATATATATATATATATATATGCTAACGGTTAATGACTTGAAAATTATACTGACGCTGATTTGCATCGACTAATAAGGAATCAGATAAATATATTATTTGCCAAATAATTTGGAATGCAGTGTAAAGTTGCTGTGGTACAACTAACGTTACAGCAATAAACAAATTTCCAAATCCGAAACAGAATTCATTAATTTACCAGTCCCAAAAATCTCTTGTTTAACAATCGTCTAGTTTGCCCATGTGAGTGTTCTTAATTGCCCAGTTGATCAACCTACAACAAACATTCAACAATGCTTTGCCCCTATGTTAACATTATGGTCGTTTACGCTACACCAGGGGTGTCAATCTTAGTTACTAAATGGCTGCAGCCCTGCAGAGTTTAGTTCAACCCTAGTTCAACACACTTACCTTTAAGCTGCGGTCACACTGGACTTTTCTCCCAATAGACTTCCATTCAAACGCATGCGAATGTGTCAAACCGGAAACGCAAGTTTGTGCGACAAGTTTCGCATTTAAATTTGGTGAACTCTAACCTGCAAAATCGCATCACATAATTACGTGAGACCAATCGAAGATCAAAACATGACCTCTTTGGACAGAAATTTAAAACATGGAAATCATTCGCTTTTTTTATTGTCTAATCATCTTGTTTAATCCCGCCCCTTTTTGCAGCGCTGTACGATAGAATTTCGCAAGCTCAAACTCTAGTGTGACGGCAGCTTTAGGTCGAAGAACTCAGTTAGTTTGATCAGGTGTGTTTAACCAGGAACTGAGCCCATGCCCACACTAAAACATTTTTGAGACAAGGTCCTGAATTTGTCCCCTCTGTGAGCTCATTTATCTCTGGTCAAAATGTTAAATTTAAAACGCTAATCGTATAACGATATTTATAAAATTGTAATGTAAAACAGTTTAAATACGCATTTGTAAATAAATATTTTGTAGTAAAATAGTATGGTAGTAGAGTGGTTATGATCACCATCCGACAAGTTAATCCAGCAAAGATTAGTGCTTAAAATGTCACTAAAATACAGTATTTAAACATAATTGAATTGAAATAAGTCAAATAATTACAAAAAGGTCCACTTTTGGAAAGAAAAAAGAATCACTCCTTCCAATATCTTAAGTCTTTTGGCTCAACTTTTAAATCATTTCCTTATTCAACTTAACCTTTCTCTAATTATATTAATCACTTTTGTTTCTTTTAAATAATGAATTAATTAATGTACTATCTTTGATCAATTTGGGTCATTTCCCAACAGGACCTGAAATGAGAAGTTATTTACCTATATGATCTTAACTTGGCTTAATTGAAATCTCAGTATTTCATACGCCACACGTTCTAGATGTATGTGTTGTTTCATGTAGTCCACATTTATCACAACATTCATTCTTTCCCATTCTATTCAGACACTGATTTAATAAACAATAATGTCCAATATGTGTTTCTTAACAACACCACATCATTCCTCCTGCTGCCAAACTTTCTACTAACTTTATTTCTTCCTTGAATAAGATGCAAACGTCTAGCTTTTATTCTGTTACCCCACTCCTCCTCTCAGTGAACTTATGTCATTGATTGAATCAAAACTTACCACACAAATATGCATAGGGCTGTCTTTTTGTGATAAACACACACAATGTGTATAAAATAATGTTACACACGTTTTATATTGTTTAGCGTGTTGTATTACAATTATAAAACATGCACACTACTGAGGAATGAATTTTCTCCAAATCGCTTACCTTACACTAGACTCTTATTGTGATAATGTGCTATGACGTAATAAGCCTGCGTCGCGCAACCGTGTTTGCGGTTCAACAAAAAGGTTTGTGTTTTAAACGCTGAAGGTCCGTTCATATCAAATGATCGTTTATTTTACAGGCTAAATAAAAGCTATATAATAATAAAAACGTGATTAGTGTGAGTATAAAGCGAACGAGAGTAGCAGAAAAGGCGCGCCTCATTTCTCTGTATCGCGAATCTGTCAGTAAACGTGAATTTAGCAGAGATAGAAAACAGCAAAAGTCAGCAACGTTAATTTGAATCGACTGCTTCTCGAAATAATTCGTTGGATTACGTTGATAAATGTATTTTCTGTGGTATTTTGTCCGTGACCATTTGTGAGGTAAAATGTTACACTGTAATTTATATTAACCCTGGCGTTTTTGCTTTCATCTGTTCTGTTCTTGTTACTACGGGCTGTACCTTTAGTTATTTAGTTTAAGGTTTTATTTAATCTATTTAGATTTTAATCTATTTAGATTTAGATATTTACATTAGATGTCGCCTACAACGTTGCTGTCTATTGGAAGGAATGCGTCAATAGAGCCGCCATTTTGGTACAGGGTAGTGCTCCTTTGAAATTAATGTTGGACCAGGAGGCCTGGCCGTCCAGGGCATCTACTGTAAATATCTAAATCTAAATAGATTAAAATCTAAATAGATTAAATAAAACCTTAAACTAAATAACTAAAGGTACAGCCCGTAGTAACAAGAACAGAACATATGAAAGCAAAAACGCCAGGGTTAATATAAATTACAGTGTAACATTTTACCTCACAAATGGTCACGGACAAAATACCACAGAAAATACATTTATCAACGTAATCCAACGAATTATTTCGAGAAGCAGTCGATTCAAA
>CAIGQZ010019098.1:0-17538 GCA_903798205.1 Danio tinwini
ATATATATATATATATATATATATATTATTTACTAAAATCACATGTAAAAATAGGTAACCTGAGGTGTTTTGTTATGATTTTACAATTTTCTTTTTAATTTATTCAGTCATTCATTCATTTTCTGTTCAGCTTAGTCCCTTTATATTTTTAAATTTATATAAGCTGTAATTTTTTTTACTATGTTATTATATCATACTATGTAATAATATACTATATTATTACTATGCTCCTTTGAGTCACACCACAGGCTCAAAAATGTAAAAAAAAAAAAAATAAAATAAGTAATAACGCAGCAGTTTTATAACTAGAGGTCGATTGAAAACAAATAAACGTTGAACTATTTACTGCGTTTTAATTAATTATATTAATTTTTGTCATGTGTACATGCAACATCACATCAACAACCTATATCATTATACTGCATAAATCACAAAGAATTTGTCTAAAATCTGAAACTTCAGCTCAGCAGTAATACGTGCAAAATATGTGCAAAAGAAAAACGAGACCTCGTAGCTCGACTGCCGGGCCCCATCACAAAACCAAAATCTGTTTCAAATCATGCTGACAGCAAAATTAAATACCAAACTCTTATTTAGAAAGAGCGACCAGTATGAATGTTGCCTGAGTTACACAACAGCTCTGGACGTTTATCTGAAACAAATGCAAAATTACACTGTCCTTCACACAACAGGCAATCCTAAAACTTAAAATAGCGACATTGTGGCTTTTTATGCAAGGATAGCTTCGGTTCTTCTATTTAGTTGTGTTTATGACAGCACAGCAGAACAAAACTTTTCACCTAATCCTTTTCAAGCTCATCAATTGAAACCAGCATTTGTTGATGTGTTGGTCATGATAATATTTAAATACTTCATTTAATATGCAATTTCATCAACACTCCATTTGTGCCCTCATGCTAATTTTACAGTGGACGAGAGGAATGCAAACACTAACAAATTTAGAAAACATCTTCATCAGTTTGACAACACACACGCACATGAAAAAATTCTGAGAGTAAGGAAACATCACATAACATTTCATTTAGTGATAATCATGTAATTCATCAGATTATTAGTAAAGATGCACTAAAATGCAAAGTCTGGGATGAAACCCAAACGTATGAATGCTGAAATTGAAACCGAAAATGATATGTCACAATTAGTTTTTATTTTATTCAATAACAAAGTGATTTTGTAAAACTTTTTCAATTTAACACAATAAAAAAACTCAAGCAAAAAAAGTTTTTGTCAGCATGGCAACAGATCTCCCTTGAACAAAAGGGGTTTCATAGCACACCGCTTTCCGCATCAGGTGTGAAAGCCGCTTAACACTGCATAATGACTACGACTGGAGGAAGAGTGAAACCAACACTTTTTCTACTCGAAAAGGACATTTTCTGGCATTCATTTTCAGTGGCCAAAAATTAGTAGCATCTTAATTGTTAGGGTTAAAAATATACAAACAACAAGAAACCATACAATCGAGAATAAAAAAAACCTCCCAGACAACATGGCTGACTCTAAACAGTAAGCAGTCAGGTCTCTTTGGGGTGCCCAAACACATTTTTGTTGTCATCTGCTCTGTATTATTTGTGCTTTTCTTTATTTACATGTGTTGTGAGAATTTGTGTGTGTTGTCAAACCAATAAGGATGTTTCCTCAGTTTGTTCGTGTTTTTCTATATGCATGTGTTTTTTTCTGCAGTGCTTTTGAACTCTCTCAGCCGACATACATTCTGGCTCATTTAGTAAATCTAATTTATATACTTTTTATTTTATTTGTACAGTAAACACTTTTGATACTGTGTTTCAATGCCACCTAATGTCCAGCACAGAATATATAACCCTGGACCACAAAACCAGTCATACAATAAGTAAATTTAAAAAAAAGATAAATAAGCTTTCCATTGATACATAGTTTGTTAGGATAGAACTATATTTGTGCTCCAGGATCCAACTCCAAGATCCAAGTATTAAAAAATGAAAAGTAAGGTATATACAGTATGTGAGTTAGGAAAGTTATGATATATTTACAGTAGGACATGTACACAATATCTTTATAAAACGCTGTGTTTACTTAATATACTTTGCATACTTTAATTTAGCACATTGTAGAAAATTGTCTCTGGCTCCACAATACATCCCCACATACATGTATACAATATTCTCCAATCTACTTGCCGTCACTATGTGATGCTGGTGAAGAAAAAATGTTTCCTAACTCGCTCCTCCAAAACACCCCAAAGTAGCTCAATAATATTTATATCTGGATACTCTGCAGGCCATCGGAGATGTTGATATAATTTTTCAACAAAAGGACTTGAGAAATTATAGAATATATTATGTAATATACATACATCATTGGTTTCCAATTAAAATTCTGACAGCACTGGTCATGAAAGATGATTGGTAAGCTTTGCTTAATGCTCATGGTTGCCTAAAGTATCTATACCTGATGGAAGTGGTATAAACTCAATGCAAAGGAGGAAAGAAACATCCTCAGCTATTTTGAAAGCCTTTTGCTTGACTTGACATGGGTAGGGATTTAAGTTTCTTTGTGTTTTACAAGTGTACTTCCCTCAGTTACAATCAAAATACTAAATTTGCAAACACTCATTTACAAATTTCAATACAAAATAAAAGTTTAGCTGGGTTTGAACTACACGGGTCATATTAAAAATCGAAATACTCTCCTATAAACATTTCTATTTTCTTACACTAATGATTTTTGCCATAAAAATTGATGATTTAAAAATTCAAAATGGATTTGTGGTCAAGAGTCACATATACTGCATGATTCTTGAAAGAGAACCACCGCTGTGAGGAACATTGTAAACATCAGCTTACGTGGCCCAGACTGTCCCATAAACTAATGCACCATGACAGACCTCATAAACACACACTGATCCAGCACAAACCATCTGGATACAGACTCCAGACCTGTGCTTTACACTCACTCACTGCTTTACACTGATGTTAACAGTGGATAATGCTAAAAAAAAAAAAAACACACCAACACACAACCACACACACACACACACTGATGGCTCCATGAAAATCTTTTATCAAATAAAAAGAAAGGTTCTTTAGACTATTAAAATGTTTTTGTCTTTTTAAGCTTTTGGCTTTTTAAGAACTAATCTCTTTATAGGAGACCAAAACAATACAAAACAACTACAGTCCCATGAAGCATCATGAATGACAACTGAAGAAAATGGTATTAATAAATGCAAAAATAATTATTTAAGATTGTTGATTATTTATCTACAACCCCAAATCAATATTGAAATGTTAAAAACAATGTTCCTCAAAGAAAAACAGAAAGATATTTGGAAATTTCACCTTCAGCAGTACATAAAATAATTAAAAGATTCAAGGAATCTGGAGGAATTGTAATGCGTAAATGACAAGGGTTCAAGCCTAAGCTGAACAACCATGATCTCCGATCCCTAAGGCGGCAACTGCATCAAGAATCCACATTCATCTATAAGCAATATCACCACATGGGCTCAGGACTACTTTGGCAAACCTTTGATAAGTACCAAAATACGCAGTTACATCAACAAATGCCAGTAAAAACTGTACTGCGCCAAAAGGAAGCCCTATATTAACAGTGTCCAGAAGCGCCGTCGACTTCTCTGGGCTCAGAGGCAACTGGGATTGACCATCACACAGTCGAAAAGTGTACTGTGGTCAGACAAATCAGTATTTCAAGTATTATTTTGGGAGATATGGATGCTGTGTGCTCTGGACCAAGAACAAAAGGACCATCCAGACTGTTACCAGCAACAAGTCCAAAAGCCATGGTCTGTCATGGTATGGGGTTGTTTCAGTTTCCTTGGCAAAGGTAACTTGCACTTCTGTGATGGCATGATTAATGCTCAAAAGTATAAAAAGATTTTGGTGCACAATATGCTGCCTTTGTAAGTTTTTCTCATATCAAATTAAATTAATGCAATATAACAGCAAAAACTTTGTAACATTTATTTTATTTATACAATTATATTTTAATTATAAAATTACCTTTTATGAAAAAAACTAAAACTAAGTAGTAACTGATCATTATAATTTATTATTGAATTAAAATGTAATTTATTGCTTTATAAAAATACATTTTCAGCATTATTACTCTAGTCAGAAATCCTTCTATTCTCATATTTCTATTAATAAAAAATGGCTGCTGATAATCAAAGCTGAAAACAGCTCATACTGTAAAAAAAAACAAAACAGAACAAACACTAAGGCAGGCGAATGGGCTGTTATATATATTCGAGTGAGTGTTTGTCTGTGTGTGGTATAGTGCAGATATTGTTCAGACCTGACCTCAGAAAATCCCGGAAACGAGGAGCTAAGCGTAAAAAATCCAGACGCGACGACTTCAAGGAGCAGCAGGATACAAGCGTTAAACTACCTGTCAGCGGAGCTCCAGAAAGCAGACGAACGGCTGAGAAAAAGTAGAAGAGTAGGAAGCAGACAGGAGGTCATGACCTGTATGACACCTGGTGCTTAGTGTCACAGGAAGTGACCCGTCTGCTCGCGGTGAACACGTTAGTCATGCATACATGAGTGTAAAACACATGCACATAAACAGAAAAAGCCTATTTCTGAGACTGACATGATGCTAAGATTTTCCAGCTCAGGGTCATTGGAAATATGTGCCAAAGCCTAAATTTTTTGTGAAATGTAAAATACATTGCTCCGGTTAAGTTTTGTTGCACATTTCATGTGACAAATCCACTAAAGGCTGCTGTATACATTTTTGTGAATGAAATATGTTACTTAGGGCAGTGTTCCACAACCTTTTTATCCCAGCGGACCGGTCAATGCTCAACAATTTCACCGTGGCCCGGAGGTGAGAGGAATAGATTGCTAGGTGACCAGCAAGCATTTTCTCAGAGGATGACAAGCTGACAAAACATTGCTGCAACTATGATTCAAGTTTTATTTATGGAAAAATTCTTAAGGTGTTTTTAACTGAGTGCGCCTGGAAGGCGCGAGTGCATTGCGCTGCTTGTGCAAGCAGCACGCCTTCATTGGAACTAACAAACTTTCACGCAGAAAAGACGTGACCTGTGCACAAGGTTGTGTTCAGCAATCTACATTTACGCAATCTCCAGCAGTTGATCTCATTGTACAGACATGCTGGATTCACCTGATTTGTTGACAAATAGGTTGCAGATCCATTCCTTGGCAGCTTGTGGGTCCTTCACTGGGCCCTAAGAAACTTTCCAAAGACTGTTCAGACTCAGGGAATAAATAAAATGGAAATAATAATGATTTTTTTGTGTGGCCTGGTACAAATTAAAAGACTTAAAACGAATATACAATACAAATATTTTCTAACACAAGTACAACACTGTACAATTAAGCTACTAAGAAATTATACTAAAAAAGTTGTT
The DNA here is from genome assembly GCA_903798205.1 of Danio tinwini. Lineage (NCBI taxonomy): Eukaryota > Metazoa > Chordata > Actinopteri > Cypriniformes > Danionidae > Danio > Danio tinwini. The sequence goes on from CAIGQZ010019098.1 coordinate 5,399, forward strand.
CATATAAGTGCAGTAAACTTATTTGGTGTTCATACAAATCATAGACATCAAGTTGTTTGGTGGTAATTATTTGGTGTTGTGCAAAGAACTGCACAAAAATAATTCTTTATTTGTCGATAATATGTCCCTGTAAATATCATTAATGTGAAAAGGAACAAAAGTTGTTGCTGTTATGCAGCCCTCAAAGATTTTAAGCTGAATCAAATTAACCTTATGAGTCCATTGAACTTATATTATGATAAACTGACTTAAAACAGCTTGAGTAACTAATAAAATTAAGTTAGAATATGATTAACTTATTTTAATATGTTACAATGACCTAAAATATATGCTGTCAGGACTAAGTGATCATAAGGGTGTACTGTTTTTACAGTGTACTGTTCATTATCATAAAAACTGCAGTCAAACGTACTGTATGTTTTAGTACATTTTTGCAGCTTCACAAAAATGTAAGATTTTCCACTGAGCCTGTGCGGCAGTTTTCAGGCATTTCTCAATTTTAAGATTTTTGCTTTTTTTTTATATATATAATATCTTTGATGTGTAACGACAAAACACACGTTTACTTTTGTCACACTCACACTACACAAATGTTTGGTTTGTCGATTTTAATTACTATGTCTAGGTTTTTTCTCTGAGCCAAATCTCCAATTTTGCAGCGATTACATATGCAAATCTTCTTAACTATATTTATATCTGTATTCTACAGATATAATACAGAGGGTTATGTTCATGGATAATTAAGCTGATTATATACAATATTTTATTATAGAAAAAGTTACTAAAAACTATTTTTTTTATTGCTGTTTACAGTATTTCCTGAATATACAGTACAATTGAAGTCAGAATTATTAGCCCCCCTGAATTATTAGCCCCCGTTTATTTTTTCCCCAATTTCTGTTTAACAGAGAGATTTTTTTCAACACATCTTTAAATACAATAGTTTTAATAACTCATTTCTAATAACTGATTTATTTTATCTTTGCCATAATGACAGTAAATAATATTGTACTAGATATTTATCACATTTCTATACAGCTTAAAGTGACATTTAAAGGCTTAACTAGGTTAATTAGGTTAACTAGGCACGTTAGGGTAATTAGGCAAGTTATTGTATAATGATGGTTTGTTTCCATCATTTTCACCATGACAGGCTGTTTAACCTGCGCTGACCAGCTGGCTCCCATTTTCACACAGATCTTCAACAGATCACTGGAACAGCACAAAGTTCCATCCTGCTTCAAATGCTCCACCATCATCCCAATACCAAAGAAACTAAAGATCACAGGACTCAATGACTACAGACCTGTTGCCTTAACATCTGTGGCCATGAAGTAATTCGAAAGACTGGTGCTAGCATATCTGAAGGACATCACTGGACCTTTGCTGGGCCCCCTGCAGTTTGCCTATAGAGCTAACCGGTCTGTGGATGACGCAGTCAACATGGGATTGCATTATACCCTACAACATCTGGAAAACCAGGGAACTACGCAAGGATACTGTTTGTGGACTTCAGTTCTGCCTTTAACACCATCATTCCATCACTGCTCGAGTACAAACTGACCCAGCTGTCTGTCCCTAGCTCAGTGATCACTGGGGCTGCAGTTGAGTCATTCAGGTTCTTGGGCACCACCATCTCTCAGGATCTGAAGTGGGACATTCACATAGACTCTATTGTGAAGAAAGCCCAGCAGAGACTGTATTTCCTTCATCAGCTGAGGAAGTTCAACCTGCCACAGGAGCTGCTCGTACAGTTCTACTCAGCTGTCATCCAATCCATCCTCTACACTTCAATCACCGTCTGGTTCAGCTCAGCTGCCAAAACTGACCTCTGCTGAAAGAATCACTGGCACCACCCTTCCTACACATCAAGAACTGTACTCTTCCAGAGTGATTAAAAGGGCTCACAAAATTACTCTGGACGCCTCACACCCAGCACACTACCTATTCGAACTGTTACCGTCTGGTCGGCGCTACAGAGCACCAAGCACAAAAACAGCCAGACACAGAAAAAGTTTCTTTCCTCAGGCCATCTACCTCATGAACAGTTAAATATTACTCTACTATGCAATAAACCAGCAATATTTTCTCACACGCATTTGTACACAGCACCTTATAACCTGTATATTTACAACAAATCTGTACATACAACTCAACATCCAGATCTTTTTGACTGATTGTTTAAAAAGGAAGCTGCTGTTTAATGTTTATCGCCTTTTTTCTTCTTTTTTTTCTCATATATAATTTTGTGTTCTCACTTGTCACTTTATGTACACTGGAAGCTTCTGTTGCCAAAACAAATTCCTTATGTTTGTAAAGCACACTCAGCAATAAAACTGATTCTGATTTTGATTATTTTGTAGGCTATCGGAAAATTTTTTTGCTTAAAAGTGCTAATAATTTTGACCTTAAAATGGTTTTTAAAAAAAATTAAACTGCTTTTATTCTAGCCGAAATAAAACAAATAATACTTTTTACAGAAGAAAAAATATTATCAGACATACTGTGAAAATTTCCTTGCTCTGTTAAACATCATTTAGGAAATATATATATAAAAAAAACATTAAAAGAGGGGCTAATAATTCTGACTTTTACTGTATATAATTACGCAGTGAAAAATATAATTATTCAGTGATGCCTATGCTCACTTCTTCATAGGTCAAAAAGCAACTATGCCCTATGTTCAAGTGATATTTATCATTTGTCTGTTCCTCAGGTTCGAACTGAAACTAAGAATCGAGCTTTCAGTCATGCCACCCCCTCATCCTGGAATACACTTCAGTCAGAACTGAAAATGGCTGAGCTCATCTCGATTAAATCATTTCACTCTATCCTATACATCAAACAACAACAATCTTTTTCTTAGTGACTGTGTTTTTTAACATATTGTAATTTGGGTATTGCTGAAAGACTAAACTGTATTTTTATTTTATTTTTTTTTACAGTCGTGTGCTGCAGTGCTCTTGGCCAGGTTACTCTTGTAAATGAGATCTCGATCTCAATTTTTTTGCTGGGTACATAAAGAAACATAAAAGAGATTCCCCAAAATCCCCTCAGTAAATACATTTTACTCATTTTAAATAAATAAATACAAATAATAAATGTATTTTAAAAAGTTTTTAAAGGTACAATATGCAAGATATTTGTATTACAATATGCAAAAAACACTAAAACAGTGTTATACACTATTTATACATTATTTGCATAACTCCAAGTGTTCAAATTCAGAGGAATACACAATTTCAACAAGTGAGACGGAGCCCTATTTGTCTTGCTTTAAATATGTCTGAAATTAGTCAGCTGCTGTATTTTAGACATGATGTCAATGCATGCTAGAAAACAGAGCACTCGCGTCCATTTAAAAGCAGGTTTCGATTACAGATGGGTGACCACGATGTCATAAATCTGTCTTCCAAAGCAGCCCTGAAAATCACACGCTGATGGAGTAACAAGCCGAGGGAATCTTTTCTACGAGGTCCGTCCTGTACCGTAAATAACTTCATAGCAGTCAAGTGTTTCAACCAGTGCTTTAAATGAACAATCACTTTTTTTTGGAAGTAGGCTCATTTTACAGCACACCAGAGTTAACAGTTAAGTTTTACCATTTTTTAATACAATTAGCTGATTGTTGAGTCTAACAGGGGCATTTTAGCTTAACTTAGCATAGATCATTGAATCGGATTAGACCATTAGCATCTTACTCAAAAATAAAAAAAAAGAGCTTTGATCATTTTGATATTTTGATGAAGACATTACAAAGTACCTGAAAAAATTGCTCCGTAATATCATTGTGCCTACTTCAGCCATTGTACAGCAGCAAGGTTCCTTGGTTATAACACCAGAATGAGAATTTAGTTCCTAGACAGCAACCTTTTATTTTCATCAGTCTTAAATACATGATGTAAATAAAGAAGAGATTTCAAGTTTTTTTTTTTATCTTTTGAACAAAATGCTAATGGTCTAATCTGATTCAATGATCTATGCTAAGCTAAGCTAAAAGTATAAGAAAAGTGACATATCAGATATAAAGACAAAATGATTAGCCCTACTGTTAATTTTTTAAATATGATTTAATAGAGCATATAGTTCCTAGCCATATCAACCTAGAACATAGCAACTTTTTATTTTCTGTTAGTCTTAAGTACATGATGTAAACAGAAAAAAAGTCAAGGTTTAAAAAAGAAAATTATCAAAACACTTTAAACAATAAAATAAAATCTTATGAGTGAGATGCTAATGGTCTAATCCGATTCAATAATCTATGCTAAGATAAGCTAAAAGTACTGGGAAAAGTAACATACCACATATAAAGGCAAAACGATTAGCCAGATCAACCTAGAAAAAAGCAACACTTAATTTTTTTGCCAGTCTAAAGTATATGATGCAAATACAGAAGAAAAGTCAAGGTTTAAATAAGAAAATTATTAAAGAACTTTATATATATATATATTTTTTTTTTTTTGAGCGAGATGCTAATGGTCTAATCCAATTCAATAATCTATGCTAAGCTAAGCTAAGCTAAAAGGACTGAGAAAAGTGACATTACAGATATAAAGACAAAATGATTAGCCCTACTGTTAATTTTTAAATATGATTTAATAGAGCATATAGTTCCTAGCCATATCAACCTAGAACATAGCAACTTTTTATTTTCTGTGTCTTAAGTACATGATGTAAACAGAAAAAAAGTCCAGGTTTAAATAAGTAAATTATCAAAGAACTTAAAAAATAAAAATAAAAATAAATATATATATATATATATATATATATATATATATATATATATATATATATCCGATTCAATAATATGTTAAGCTAAGCTAAAAGTACTGAGAAAAGTGACATATCAGATATAAAGGCAAAGTGATTAGCCCTACTGTTAATTGTTTTAAATTGATTTAAAAGAGTATTGTTCTTAGCCATATCAACCTAGAAAATAGCAACATTTTATTTTCCGTCTGTCTTAAGCACACAATGTAAATACAGAAAAAAAGTCAAGGTGTAAATAGAAAAATTATCAAAACACTTTTTTTTTAAAAATGTTTTGAGCAAGATGCTAATTGTCTAATCTGATTCAATAATCTATGCTAAGCTAAGCTAAAAGTGCTCACACCGGATGCAGAGATCTGCTGAATGGATTCAAAAATCATAAAACTCAACTGGGAGCTGTGAAATGAGGATTTTCCAAAGAAAGTGAGGTGTTCCTTTAAATAAAATGACATCATTTTTCATCTCTGAACCTCATTCTCGCAGACTCATCTCAGTGTGAAATTAAAGGAAAGTAACAAGTACAAGAGCGTGGCATTTCTCCAGGAACCGTTTACAGCTCAGAAATGAAAACAGCATAACTCCACTGCGCCAAAAACATAATAAACTCATATTGTTACGAGCCCAAGATGAGGGTGAGTTCGGGGACACGTCATCGGCCCGTACACCAGCGCTGAACTCTGGGCTTTGTTTTGGCACACCGTCGCTCACAGCGTCATGGAGAAAGAAAGCAAGCAGTCACTTAGCAGATGCTTTTACAGAAAATGCCGTCAGTTTAAAGACACATGAGATTAAAATGAGTACTTCTGTGCATGTTTAATCAGTGTTTTTTATAGAAGGCTTGAACCCGTGACGATCGTGCTACCCACTTTGCCACCGTGCAGCCCTGTGAACATCCAATGAAACTTAATATGATACATTTATGATGCAATTTTTTAAAAGAAGTGGAAAAAAATGAAGTGCGACTTGACTGGACGATGAAAAAAATCTCAGTAAATACCACAACAGAGTCAGGTGATTAAGGAACGTTATGTCAAAGATGGAGAAAGACATACTGTGATAAAAGATCACAAAGACATTTCTGAAATAACCATACACTGTAAAAAGTTAAACATTGAGTTAACTTAAAATGTAAAGCAACTGGCTGCAAAGAAACTGAGAGTTTATTTAACCTCAATGAAGTGCAAAATAATTGAACGGCTGGTTTGAGTCAAACATACTTTATGGAATAAGCCGATTCAACTTCAACTACTGAAGTATAACTTAAAGGTGCAGTATGTAAGTTTGACACCCAGTGGTTGAACTAGGTATTGCACTCCTGGATCAAAATAAATGCACAGGCGGGATGCCAGATTGAGTACAGGAGCGAGTGATTTAAACCATGCTCTAAATAAAAGCATTGACACAGGATAGAGGGAATATTGTCCATATTGAAAGGAGTTTTAGTTCTAACCAACACCTCAAATTGATATATTAGAAACGGCTTCTATTTCTCACAGCTCAACATGTGAAACCTATGACAGTGATCACCTCAGGCAAATCTTGTGTGCTTTATTCAGTGCTAAATGCTAACAGTGACTACGTTTACATGGACATCAGTAATCAAATTATTTGCTTTAATCTAATTAAGAGAATAATGAGACTAAGGTGTTTACATGAGTTGCTTTTTGAGTGTTACTTTCATGATCGCATTTTACATGTTATAGCACTATGGCCATGTTATGGCACTTTCACTCACAAACATTTCATGCAAGCCCACCGTGACAAACGAGATATTGGATGCAACTATGAACTGCTGGAAGTGTTGTTTCTAATGGAAGTTCATACCGCATGCTGAATGGAAGATAAAAAACCTGAGCATTTCACGATGCAGGGGTCTGTGGTCTGCACTGACTCGGTAGGTGCAAAGAGTGTCAATCAGCCGTGCGTGTGTGTGTGTGTGTGTGTGTGTGTGTGTGTCTGGGTGTGTGTGTGTGGACTACCCTGTCGCAAAAAGCGGCTTAAAGTCCTACATGAGGGTAATAGTTCGATTAAGGTGTTTACATGCATGTACTGCACTTCAGTAATGCTACTAAAATTGGCATACTCCACATGTCTTAATTCGATTTCTCTTTAGTTTGATTATGACCTTAATCTGATTAAATGAATCAAAAATTGCTGTTTTTAAGAGTATTGTGTTAATCAGATTAAAATCGAATTATTGGTGTCCATGTAAACATAGTCAGTGTGAGTTTGAATAGATTCTAAACCTCACTGTTTCGTGAGTGAGTGCATATTCTGTGCTTCTGAAAGGCTGTATTTACATTTCTGTCGTGTTTCGTCTGGTGCAAACAGCCAAACTGCTGTTTGCTTGTTGTTAGGACATGAGATTACAATGTAACCTGCTCACCTAATGTTTACGTTCGTAATATTAACATCATTTGCTAATTAATAACCTCATGTGGAACTGAATCTGTCTCATCTCAACGTCAGATACTGTCCATTTCGGTCTCGGGCGCATGCTTTTAGAGCCTTTCTGAATGAATGAAATTTGCTGTTTTCCAGCAAGGCAACCCGGGGTGCTGAAATATAATTGGCTAAACTGGCAATGTGCAGGTTAAATTTACCTAAACAAAGACAGCGTTCTGACATGGTAAAACCATTTTCAAAGCAGAATATCATTGTTTTTCAGTTAAACAAGTATGTTCACTTGGGATGTTTCTTAAATATCTGCACACATATTATGGTATTTTTTATGATTTAGAAGAGTCAAAAACTTACATACAGCACCTTTAATATTTCTTTGCAACCGGTTGCTTTAAAATCTTAAGTTAACTAAACTTTTTATGTTTGACAGTGCGGGAAGTAAACACTTAAATAAAGTAATCAAAATTTTACGTCTCCTCAACAGATTTCATTATTTTCATTTCATTGAACAAATTTTCATGAGTAAACGTAACACTGAGCTCAAAAAACATGTGCATCTATAACTTTACATTTAAAACTGAGTTAACAATTTGCAAGTTGAATTTTTTGAAGTGTACATATCAGATATGCTGTTAAAGGCAAAAATATTAGCCCTCCTGTCATTTTTCCCCCAAAACATTTCCTAAAGTGCTCTTTAATGCAGATTTTTTTATTTTTTTACCAATAATAAATTTGACCTCAAAAATAGATATTAAAATGCTTAAAAAAAAGTTTTTATTCCAGCCCAACCAAATGAAATAAGACTTTCTCAAGAAGAAAAAACACTTATAGGAAATTCCTTGCTCTGTTAAACATCACTTAGGGAATATTCATTCATTCCTTTTCTTTTCAGCTTAGTCCCTTTATTAATCAGGGGTCGCCACATCGGAATGAACCGCCAACTTATTCAGCATGTTTTACGTGGCAGATGCCCTTTCAGCTGCAACCCAACTCTGGGAAACACCCATACACACTTTTTCACACACATACACCACGGTCAATTTAATGTCTTCAATTACAGCGCATTTCTTTGGACTGCAGGGGAAACCGGAGCCCACGGAGGAAACCCACACCAACACGGGGAGAACATGCAAACTCCACACAGAAATGCCAACTGACCCACCCGGGGCTCGAACCAGCATCCTTCTTGCTGTGAGGCGATCATGCTACCCACTGTGCCACCGTGACGCCCCATTTAGGAAATATTAGAAAAATAATAAAGCAATTCACAAGAGGTCTAATAATTTAGCCTTCAATATGTTAAAGAGACAGATCACCATCAGTTTTGAATCCATTCAGTTGATTTCTTGTTCTGGCAGGGTCACTTTAAGCTTAGGCACCGTTTACACTAGTACGTTTTAGTTTTAAAACGCATAAGTTTTGCTACGGTTACGCCATCCATCCACACTACGGCAGAGTTTTCGAGCCCCGAAAACGGAGCGTTTTGGAAACGCTGGACAGGCCGTTTTCATTCTAAAACGCTGCTGCTCCGTCTCAGTGTAGATGGGGGAAAACGGAGACATCTGAAAACGGAGGCGGAGATGCAGACATTCGCCTCTCTGATTGGGGCTTTTCCTCAATATTAAGTAGCCTACACACAGTTCAGTCCTGCATCCTCTCCTTGTAAGTTCAGACTTCGCAAGTTTGATATGGAAAACAAACTCCCGAGTGTGTATGGTACTTTAAAAAGTCTCACATCACCCTGGCTATGCGGTTTCACTTTCTTAACAATAAAATGAAAACATGACATAAGAATGTTGAGGCGTCATGTAGATGCATAATATGAGCGTCATCTTCATGCATATTTATAACAAAACGGAGCCTATAACATTATTGCCTCCTTTCATTTTCATTGAAAATACGAAACATACCCTCTCTTTCATTGAATAAATAATAAAGGCCATTGTAAAAGTATATTGCACAATAAGTTTATACAATAGAGAAAATAAAGGCAAGCAATCATTCAGATGTGGTGTCCGCTGTTACACTAATTAGGATATTAACCTAACTTATCTGCGCTCAGCCAAAACACGTTACCTGAGAACAAGTAATAGATTCATAAGACCAAAGATAGGGAATATGTCGTTAGATATAGACAACAAGATGAATTAAATATCACGTTTAACAAATATAGTGAGATTAGATCCAGCGGGAGATCCGTGATGAACAGTCCGACGTGCACAGCTCTCATATGGGTATGTGCTCAATGCACGCTGCAGCGCATGCCAGAGAGTGTGTGTGTATGATCACGTGATGTGCGTCTTCACCGTTTTAGTGTAGACAGAGATATGTTCAGAAACGCTGGGTGAACGCGGATCGTTTTCATTCTAAAAAGCAGTTTTAAAACTAAAACGTACTAGTGTAAACGGGGCCTTAGCTTTGCATAATGAATTGAATTAGATTAGACCATTAGCATTTCGTTAAAAAAATTAACAAAACAGTTTTAATAATTTTCCTATTTAAAGCTTGAGTACTATGCTGCGTCAGAGGTGGAGAAAGACGTATTGTGATAAAATATCAAAAAGACATTTCTGAAATAACCATACTGAGAAAAGCGTACATATCAGATATGCAGTTAAAGTTGCCTTCAATATGTTTAAGACAGTTGCCCCAAAATGAAAATTGAATTGCCCTCAAGTTCATTTGACCCCTTCAAACATTTATGAGTTTTTTATTCTGTTGAACACAAAAGCAGACTTTGGTTATTGACATTGCTAGTAGGGACATAGATACTATATAGGGCAATGGCTACAGCTTTCGAACATTTTTCAAAATAACTTCCAAACTCCAATAGGTTTGGAAAGAAGTGGAGGATGAATAAATGACAACAGAATTTTCATTTGTGGACGAACTATTTTAATCTACAAGATGCAATGTTGGACATTTAAAATGCTTTCTATTCCAAAAATTTTGTGTGAAGAGTTTAAAGGCTGATAAGATCTCAGCTCTCTCTCTTCTGTTCTGTGAAACACTGGTATATGACTGTGGACACGTGCGACTGGATGCCAAACATTCATCTCATCACCACAGTTTCTTCACTGTGAATCTCTTCATCTGTTGCTCATGTGGTTGTTTATCTCTTTATCTCTCTTGTGCAGGATCAGGATATATACATCAGACATTCCTGGCACTTACAGGAAACACAGAACACTAATACTTCAAAATACTTCATTCTGTGTGATTTAAAGGAACACTCCACCTTTTATGAAGAAAAAAATGGCACATTTTACATGTTTCCTAAAGGTAAACAGTGGACTTGAAACGTTTTTGAATCCATTCAGCCGATTTCTTGTTTCGGTGAGATCACTTTTAGCTTAGCATAATGAATTAAATTGGATTAGACCATTAGCATTTCATTCAAAAAAGAAGTTTGGATAATTTTCCTATTTAAAGTTTGAGTACGTTCCCAGTACTGGGTTGCAGCTGAAAGGGTATCCGCTGTGTAAAACATATTCCGGAATAGTTGGCGGTTCATTCCACTGTGGCGACCCCTGATAAATAAGGGACTAAGCCGAAGGAAAATGAATAAATGCTATACGTGTGGGGACATTTGGTCTACAAGACACACACACACACACACACACACACACACACACACACACACACACGGTTTATGAGGACTCTCTATAGGTATAATGTATTTTATAGAGTAAAAAATGCTCATTATATGGCCTTAGCCTACCCATACCCCTAACTCCAACCCTCATAATTAACATGTGGCAGGCATATTTTGAATGTGAGAAGACCCCATAAAAAATTATTCTTAAAGCATTTTGAATTACAACCACAATGCGTGTCCTTGTAAACCACCTAGGTAGAGTATAACTAGGTTATATTCATGACATTATAGAAATTTGTGTCCTTATAAACCACATAAACAAATACACACACACACAGACTTGTACAGCTATCTGGGAACATCCCACGGATGTAATGATTTCTGTATGGTAAAACCTGTATATTTTATCCCCATACCCCTAAGCCCAACCCTCACAGGAAACAATCTGCAGTTTAACATTTTTCAAAATACTTCATTCTGTGTGATTTAAAGAAATACTCCACCTTTTTTGAAGAACAAAATGGCACATTTTACATGTTTCCTAAAGGTAAACAGTGGACTTGAAACGTTTTTGAATCCATTCAGCCGATTTCTTGTTCTGGTGAGATCACTTTTAGCTTAGCATAATAAAGTGAATTGGATTAGACCATTAGCATTTCATTCAAAAAAAGAAGTTTGGATAATTTTCCTATTTAAAGTTTGAGTACGTTCCCAGTACTGGGTTGCAGCTGAAAGGGCATCCGCTGTGTAAAACATATGCCGGAATAGTTGGCGGTTCATTCCACTGTGGCGACCCCTGATCAATATGGGACTAAGTCGAAGGAAAATGAATGAATGCTATACGTGTGGGCACATTTGGTCTACAAGACACACACACGCACACGCACACGCGCGCGCGCGCGCGTCTTTGCATGTCTATACTCCTACAGCTCTCACCTACACGTAAGCTTACCAAAATAAGTCACTAAGACTTTCTGTCAAGTTTAATTTGACTTGAGAGAAAACAAAGCTTTTATATTTGTTTAAAGGTTTGGTCTAATTGGCCAGTTTTATTCGTCCCAACGACAGTAAAACAGACTGCAACAGTGTCTTCCCTCAGAGCCTCACTTTCATTTCCAACAAATTATATCTGACGTTTAGTCAGCTGAGGTTTATTGTGTAAGTATCAGTAACATAAACAGGCAAGATAAAGTAAAGTAATGCTGGAGTCTAATATTTAGGCTTAAAATGATGAAGTATTTGAGCATTTCAGTCTGTTTGGATAACACAGCTTTAACATAAACTACAATAAACTTAATGTGATGCATTATATTATATTATATTATATTATATTATATTATATTATATTATATTATATTATATTATATTA
>CAIGQZ010019098.1:24887-35414 GCA_903798205.1 Danio tinwini
TGTGTGTGTGTGTGTGTGTGTGTGTGTGTGTGTGTGTGTGTGTGTGTGTGTTTGTGTACACTGGTTTTGGTGGTTTATGAGGACAAATTTGTTTAGTAACATATAACCAACGTGGTCTCATGCCAATTAGTAACTTTTAATTTTAGTAGCTAAGTCATATGAATTTGTATAATCTCATTCATACATTTTAATATGATTTGCTGATCTCCCAATGACGGTTGAGTTTAGGGGTAGGGTTTGGTGTCATGTCTTGTCATGTAAAAATGTTATATTTTCGTATATCTGGAATTGTATGAATTTATATAAATTAGCAACTAAACTGTCAAAGCATAAAACAGTTAAGTTTTCTCGTGAGATCAGATTGGTATAACCGGAGTATTAAAATGTGAGGTGGTTTAGGAGGACATACCTTGTGTCCTCGTTATTCCAAAGTGTTAAAATCATACTTAAAGGGTACTTTCCACATAAAAAACTTTATACAGTATAAAATACATTACGCCAATAGAGAGTCCTCATAAACTACCAAAACAAGTATGTGTGTGTGCATGTGTGTGTTTTATTTGGTAAAGTAGCCTATCTATAAGGTCGCCATGTGTGTGGGTTATGAGTGTGTGTGTACTGGTTTTGGTGGTTTATGAGAACAATTTTGTATAGTAACATATAACCAACACTGTCACGCCAATTCGTAACTTTTAGATTTAATGGCTAATTCATATGAATTTGTACAATCTCATTCATACATTTAAGTATGATTTGCACATCCCCCAATGACAGTTGAGTTCAGGGGTGGGGTTTGGTGTCACGCCTTCTTTTAAAAGTTTTACAGCTTCATACGGCTGAAATCGCATTAATTTGTACCAATTAGCCACTTAAGAGACAAAAATAAAATAGTTATGTTTCCTCATGAGATCAGGTTGGTATGACCTACGTATTACAATGTGAGGTGGTTTGCAAGGACATACCCTCAAAACGGTTACAAATTATAATTAACAGGGTCTTTTCGCTTTAAAAAAATTGCAATAGGTTATTAGAACGTTTGTGTTTAATGTTTATACAATACAAAATACATTACGCCAATATAGAGTCCTCATAAATTACCAAAACAAGTATCTGTGTGTGCATGTATGTGTTTTATCTGGAGTCGTCTATCTTTAAGGTTGCCATGTGTCTGGGTTGTGTGTGTGTGTGCATACTGGTTTTGGTCGTTTATGAGGACAATTTTGCATTAGTTACATATAGACAATGCAGCCTTACGCCAATTCGTAACTTTTTGATTCAGTAGCTAATTCAAAGGATCTCATTCGTACAATTTAGAACGATTTGCTCATCTCCCAATGATGGTTGAGTTTAGTGCTGGTGTTTGGTGTCACGCCTTCTTTTAAAAAATCTTATGTTTTTGTACAACAAAATCACTTGAATTTATCCAAATTAGCCACTAATGGGACAAAATGTAAAACAGTTACATTTCCTTGTGAGATCAGGATGGTATGACCCAAGTATCACAATGTCAAGTGGTTTACGAGGACATACTGTGTGTCCTTGTTATTCTAAACTGTTACAATCATACTTAACAGGTATTTTTCACATTAAAAATTAGCAATAGGATTACAAAGAGAGTTGTGTTTAGTGTTTATACAGTATACAGTTGCAATCAGAATTATTAAACCCCTTTGACTTTTTTTTCTTTTTTAAATATTTCCCAAATGATGTTTAACAGAACAAGGAAATGTTCACAGTATGTCTGATAATATTTTTTTCTTCTGGAGGAAGTCTTATTTGTTTTATTTTGGCTAGAATAAAAGCAGTTTTAAATTTTTAAAACCCATTTTAAAGTCAAAATTATTAACCCCTTTAAGCTATTTATTTTTTCCATAGTCTACAGAACAAACCATCATTATACAATAACTTGCCTAATTACCCTAACCTGCCTAGTTAACCTAATTAACCTAGTTAAGCCTTAAATGTTACTATAAGCTGTATAGAAATGTCATAAAAAATATCAAGTCAAATATTATTTACTGTCATCATGTCAAAGATAAAATAAATCAGTTATTAGAGATGAGTTATTAAAACTATTACGTTTAGAAATGTGTTGAAAAAATCTTCTCTCCATTAAACAGAAATTGGGGAAAAAAATAAACGGGGCTAATAAATCAGGGGGTTGAATAATTCTGATTGCAACTGTAAAATACCTTACGCCAATAGAGAGTCCTCATAAACTACCAAAACAAGTGTGTTTCATCTGGAAGAGTGCATGATAAGGTCACCATGTGTGTGGGTTGTGTGTTTGTGTATGTGTGTTCATGAACATCGCTTCAGCTGTCTGCCATGGAGGTCTGACACACAAACGCATACCACATGGCTTCTGTCCAATCCCTGTCTCTCTATAGCAGACAGAGCAGTCACCTGAGCGCAGCACACAAACCTGTCGAGTGTTTATCATACCTGGATGCACACGCGAAGGCATCGGGCCGAACATAGCAAGCATGGCTGAGCACCACAGAGATCATACCTCAAACAAACCACAAACATCAGGCCGCTCATTCCACACATACCACACAACACTGAGAGAAGCCGCAGCTCCAGCGCACACTGCTGAAAACATGGACTCACAATTAAAAGTGCTGAATTTGGTTCTAGAGGTTTCCGGCAACAGGTTTACGTGCATGAAAAATAAAATAAAATATATTTTATAAAGCATAATGCTGCTCACCAACACAAATCCGTGCCAAATTCAAATCATACACACTAAACGTCTGTTAATAAAGGTTGTTGAGTGGCTGCATTGTTGTTTGTAGTGCTCATTTCTGTGGCAAATTGCACAGCTGCTCATCAACTGTGACAATCTGATCATATAAAGAATGTGTTGAACATTAAACAAGATTTCATTTAGATGTGAGGAAGTATCAGCTGACCAAATTGACAATGAAAACAGTGATTATCATCGCATGACTCAAAAGAGGGATCACACAAAATCCATGCTATTTTTTTAAGTAGGGTGTTAACCTGTAAACAATAATGTGATCAATAATCCATGACAGCATAGGGCATTTTTATATCAATTATCACTTTTTAAACAAAGGTCATCATCAAATATTTATCATCTGTTTGCTGTCAGCTTAATGCCATTAAAGTTAACACGACTAAATTTTAAATTGATTCAACTTTAAAAAAAATTAAGGCTACTTTTACAGCTTAATAACATTCCACATAAAATATGTTGGGGGCAGCAAAAAGGTTGCTAGTTCAAGTCCTGGCTGGATCAGTTGGCATTTCTGTGTGGAGTTCTCCCCATGGGGAGCTCCCGTTTCCCCCACAGTCCAAAGACATGCGCTATAGGTGAATTGAATAAACTAAACTGGTCGTAGTATATGAGTGTGTGAATGTGAGAGTGTTTGGGTGTTTCCCAGTACTGGGTTGCAGCTGGAAGTAAAACAAATGCTGGATAAGTTGGCGGTTCACTCCGCTGTGGTGACCTATGATAAATAAAGGGACTAATGAAGGAAAATGAAGGAAAATGAATGAATGAACATACTGTTCATTAAGATTTGTAAATTGCTAAAACTGTAAAAGCTTTTCTTCTTATCAAAGTTGCCTTTTATTAATTAGAAACAGTAAAAACTGATATTTTTAAACCATTTTACAAATATGAAAATATTACTGTTTTCTGCTTGAATATATTTTAAAATATAATTTATTCCTGTCAAAGCTAAAAATTTAACTACATTTATTTTTAAATGATATCTATTACAATTATTTAAAAAGTCATGATACATCATATTTGTATTTGATGGCTAGAAAGTTCAGAAGAACAGCATTCATTTAAAATCCATGCATTTTATATTTGGATATACGGTAGATATAACAGAGCTATGTAGTATTTTCATGTGCTATATGGCTATAATACTGACACTGTTCTGAAATTAGAGCTTAAATTAGAAATTAGCCGAGTTTTTATTGTGCTTCACAATATGAGCGCAAGTCCATTTAGATGTGTTAAAAATCAATGTCCCATAATGCTTAGAAAGCATAAATGTAAATAAAACGAACAGTTAAAGTCAGAATTATTAGCCCCCCTTTATATATTAGCCCACCTTTGGATATAAGTTTTTTCAACACATTTCTAAACATAATACTTTTAATAACTCATTTCTAATAGCTGATTTCTTTTATCTTTGTCATGAACATGACATAATATTTAACTAGTTATTTTTCAAGATACTAGTATTCAGCTTAACGTGACATTTACAGGCTTAACTAGGTTAATTAGGCAAGTTAGGCAGGATATTGTATAATGATGATTTGTTCTGTAGACAATCGAAAAATATATAGCTTTATATATAAAAAAAATAAAAATACTATCGGAAATACTGTGAAAATTCCTTGCTCTGTTAAACATCATTTGGGAAATATAAAAAAAATATTTGGGGAAGTAATTGTGACTTCAACTGTATATTGAATACCGGGGGGCCACAGAAAAAAAGTCTCTCAGCGTCGCCCCCTGTATGTGCAGTAAGCGTGTGGTGAGAAGCCACTGAAATGAAGGAAAACAGAGAGATTCCCAGCCTCTCCCATGGGAAATGCTCTCTCTTCTCTCTGGGAAGATCTCATAACTCTTCTGACTGTCATCACAGTGTTTCCCACTCAGATTCCCTCCAGTCTTTCACACTATTCCTGTCCACATGGATAAAGGGTTCTCTCTCTCTCTCTCTCTCTCTCTCTCTCTCTCTCTGTCAGACTCATTCATGCTATCAGGTCCAGTGTGAGTTATAAATCTCAGAGAAGTGGTCAAAAGCTTGTCCAATGTGTGCTTCACTCCAAAAATCACAAGGAAAAAATAAAAAAATAAGCTACATTTCGAAGAAAACTTATTTTTTTTAAATGTTTTGAATTGGCACAATATGATAGTGAAAGGCTACAGTATATACAGCCTCTTCACCCCTGTGTATTACTCTGCCCACATAGAGTGCCATGCAGCAAGCTAAGCTAACTACATTTTGACAAATATTGCACATCATACTGTTGGACATCATAATGTACTTTTGAGGCTTTTTTTAAACCCATTTAAGCCCATCGGCAACTATAATTCCCAAAGTTCATAGTTGTCATTTTCCTTGTATCAGTAATTTTCTACATGTTATCCATGTTTAATTTCTCAATGCCATGCAAGCAAACATCCAAATAAAAGATTTCAAGAAAGAAAAAAAAATTAATTAATTAAATTCCTGTCACATGAAGCTTTCAACTTTCTACCCCTAATTTCAAGATGCAAAATGGACGCAAACCCTCCCAAATAAAGACAATTTTCATATTGCTAAAAATAATTTTTTGTTCACAAATACACATCAACATAATGATGAGGGTCTCTAGATTCATCCAAACAAATCTTTCAATAAATCTATATCTTTTTTGTCATACTTGGTCAAAAGTTCATGTGGCAACTAGTTGGCGGTGGGTAAATACCTTGTAAGTACATAAATCATGGGAAATCAGGGAATAATGTGTTAATAAGTTATTAAATAAAGGTTATTGGTTTTGTTTAATGTTTTGTTTTCATAATACCCCATCTAAAAATAACCCTTTAACTGATATCTTTACTTTTTAGTGTATTCTTAATTTGATACACAGCAAAATCCTCAGAGTAAAATTGACTTCTGCCACTGGTCCCACTCCCACAAAGAGAGTTAATGTAACAATGGAAAAGAGTTAAAGTGCTAATCGAACAGACAACGTTATAGAATAGGTAAGTGACAATGTAAGTCGATCTCTTTCTTTTGTATTGTTGTATTGCTGTATACCATGGTAATCTAGGAGTGTTTGCTTTGCTTTGGCTTTTTCGAGGTTCATTTTTGTGATGTTCCGATTGCAACAGACAAATACTGGGAAATGTCTCTAGACTGATGGCATTTCATGCCGTTCAGCCTTATAATCTTAAAATGTCAGCAAAATCACATTATTGGTATCACTTTAAATATTACGCTAGAGAATCATTCAAATACTAGTGACATTGGTGAATGGATTCTGCTGTTCTGATGGTTCTGATGGAAAAAAAGTAGTACAAAAGGGACTCTCCGCAATTATGCCATCAAACTGTTGTATAAACGCAATATCACACTCGTAGCAGTGCAATATGGCTGTATATCGGCACTGCTGTGGCACTGAGGCACTCGGAATGCAGCCTCAAGCCAACGCACGCCAGCCAGCAGTGCCGATATACAGCCATATATATATAATAAATTTGATGACACTATAATTCACCATACTATATATCGACAATGAGATTTTTTTAAGAAATATATGTCAATAAACGGTATATATAAATTATAGTGTCATTTAATTTGAAACATTTTGTGGTTTGATACACACTCTTTGACTCAAATGTAAAAAAATAAGTCTTTAAAACCTATTTTGTTGAGATTTATGTGGAATTAAATTACCAAAGTATAGTGGTTAAATCTAGTAAATAATGTTGTAATTAAATTACTTCTTGATTAACTAAGTTACTTTTCAGAAAGAGTAATTAAAAAAGTAATTTATATAATTTTAATGATGTAAATAGTAATTAATCACATTTTCAAGTAACTTTAAAGGCTGATTTATATTTCTGCGTCAAGAGCATGCGTATTCTCCAGCACAGCCTTTGCGTGGTCGCATACCCCTTGCCTTGGCTGACACCGATGCTAACACACACCTCTCAAAAAATGTAACTACACGTCACAACGGCGCATAGTGCAAGCTCTGTGATTGGTCGGTTTGGTAGCTGTGACCAGTGTGGTCGTGCGGAGAGGCGTGAGCAAGTGTTTATAAGTGTGGAGTACCGTGAAGGAGCTCTAGATGGAAACTGTTGTTTTATGTTCACCATATGATGCACGTCTGCCAGTTCCCACCTCTAAATGAGCGGGTTTTAACTACTTGTACATTAAGGTAGTGATCAGAAAAAACAAAACACCTGCGAAGAAACTCAACACAGAGGAACATAAAAACCTACTGCCAGCTAGAGTTTCAGAAGTGTTATTGCAGAGCAACACAAACAGTGTGCATAGAAGTAAAATGCATGGCTATCCGCAAGTCAGGTGCCGTAGGTCACCATGATCACTGGACGCAGAAGTATAAACCAGCCTACCCAACACTACTGCATTGATGTAAGCTATGTGTGTTGTATGCTTTGCGTGTGTGTCAGCTCATCGGACATGTTCCAGAAGGTGTTGATTCAGTGGGCTCTGGTTACAGGTCAGAGTCTATCAGCAGTCTGTCTAAACTACTTATTCTTCAACTTCCGTCATCACTTATTGCTCTTTTACCCGTCACAATTAAAATCAAAGCCTATAAGGGTCAGTTTCAAAGAGTTTCAAACATTATTGTGTGGTATTTTGAGCTTAAACTTAACATACACATACTAGGGACATCAATGACTTATTTTATATAGGTCATAGCATAATAGGTCATCTTTAAGCATTCATTTAGTTATTCAATCAAGCATAAATTGAGAGAAATGCTGTTTACATGCAATCGCCATCAGGTACAGCCGCAGATTTGACAGAAAAATCTATTAAAAATACTGCGGTAAAATAAATGTACACATTTTTAAAGAAATGACTTGAAACAATGGAATATAATGCAGCGCTTCTTGTCTGGTGTGAGACCAACATTATTTTGCATCTCAATCAGGCAGTGAAGATCAGTGATTTTCTAAACAAACCAGATCTCAAATGTGATGAGTTTATAAAGGCACCATTATGCACCAGAAACTCTTGAGCTGGCTTACTGAAAAATTTTACATTATGTTTATTGGGTTTTTACAAGTTAAACGCAACATATAGACAAGATCTATTATCACCAAGTATACTCCCCTATACTGTACATGCCCCAAACCTCCAACCCATAGTGCCACAAGTACACCATGAATAAAACTAAACAGGGTGATATCTAAGCCTTCTGTCATGTTATACCCAAGTAAGAAATAAAGCTGTCCCAGTATTTGACAAGGAAATCTTGACACTTTTTCAATTGACAATGAATTTTTCCAAAGGCATGATACTTTAATCTGGGTTTATTCATTCATTTTCCTTCAGCTTAGTCTCTTACTTATCAGGGGTCGCTACAGCAGAATGGACCGGCAACTATTCTGGCATATGTTTTGCGCAGCGGATGTCCTTCCAGCTTCAACCCATCACTGGGAAACACTCATACACTTTCGCATTCACACACACTCATACACTATGGCCAATTCACCTATAGCGCATGTGTTTGAACTGTGGGGGAAACTGGTGCACCTGGAGGAAACCCACGCCAACACAGGGATAACATGCAAACTCCACACAGATATGCCAACTGTCCCAGTCGGGACTCGAACCAGCGACCTTCTTGCTGTGAGTCAACAGTGCAACCACTGAGCCATCATGCAGAATCAAGGCTAATTGAAAATTAAAAGTCCCTGTACATAAACAGCCCACGGACAGAGTGGAGAAGATGGAAACTTCATTATGGGACCTGTAAATAGCGAGTGTGTGTGAGACACAGGTTTGACATCTGGACTTTGAACATTTGGTTTTTTACAGGTCGCTGAGGGACATCACAACTCAAAGGTGACTTGATTTATTGCATTTGTATTTTCAATACACAGATGAATGAATAAAAATGATTTACGAATGAATGAAAAGCAAAGTGATTAAAAATGTTAATGAATAAATGAAAAAAAGAGAAAAAGATAAATAAATCAAAAATGTTCATGAATGAATGAAAAGAGATACAGCAGGGAAAATAAGTACTGAACACGTCATGTTTTTTTCCTGGAAATAATATTTCTAAAGGAGCTGTTGACATGGAATTGAACCAGATTTTAGTAAAAACCCAAACAATACAGACATAAAAATAAAACAAAATTGTGTAATTACAATGAAATGACACAAGGACAAAATGCTGAAACTATTTAATACTTTATATAAAAGGGTTTTTGGTGACGGTAGCTTAAAGACGCCTCTCATATCGAAAATGAAGTCATATGCATTGCTCAGGTGTGAGTTTCTCACAGACTTCAACAGAGTGTCTAAATCTTGATGGCTCTGCGGGTCGCATCTATTAAATCTGATCTTTATTTTCTATTGGATTCAAGTCAGGTGATTGGCTGGGCCATTCTACAGCTTGGTTTTCTTTCTCTGAAAGCATTTGAGAGTTTCCTTTGCTCTGTTTTGGATCATTGTCCTGGTGAAATGTCCAACTGGTTTAATCTTTATTGTCCTGCTAATGTTGCTGTTGGACTGAAGCAGCTAATATTAATTTACGCTGAGGAAGGGCTGAGGGTTGCTGAAGAACTACTGAGAGATTTCAGCTGCTGCCTGGGCTTTCACTGCCTTTCTACATGTGTTCAATACTTTTTCCTGCATCATTTCATTTTATTAAACATAACTTCATCTGTAAACTAATTCATATTGTTTTCTTTGCATATATGGATTTATTTGGTTGTTACCAACATCTGGGGAAACTTTCAAGTCAACTGTACCTTTAGAAATATGTTTTCTGACAAAAATTGTGACGTGGGCAATACTTACAGTATTTCCCCCACTGTAAAAAAATAAATAAAAATGTTAAAAGGAAATAAAAAGAAAAGAAACAAAAACTAAATAATTAAACAAATTCCATTAGTGACTGAAAAGAAAAGAGATTAAAAATGTAGATAAAATGTTCATGAATAAATGAAAAGAAGAGATAAAAAAATTAAATAAACTAATAAATAAGTTCATGACAAAAAAATAATAAAGATAGATAAACAATGTTCATGAATGGATAAAAACAAGAGATTAAAAAATATATTAAAAAGTTCATGAACAAATGAAAAGAAAAGTGATAAAAAAATAACTAAATGAAAAATGTTCATGAATGAATAAAAAAAGAAATAAAAAATAAACTAAAAAACACAAAAATGTAAATGTTTATGAATGAATGAAAATCAGAGATAAAAATGAATAAATAAAAATAATCATGAGTGAAAAGAGAAATAAAGATGAATAAATTAAAGAATTCATGAATGGATGAAAAAAGAAAAATAAAGATGAATAAATAAAACAATATTCATGAATGGATGAAAATAAAGGAGAAATAAAGATGAATAAATAAAACAATATTCATGAAATGATGAAAATAAAAGAAAAAATAAAGATGAATAAATAAAACAATATTCATGAATGGATAAAAAAAATAAAAATAAAGATAAATAAATAAAACAATATTCATGAATGGATGAAAATAAAAGAGAAATAAAGATGAAATAAAAAACTATATTCATGAATGGATGAAAATAAAAGAGAAATAAAGATGAAATAAAAAAACTATATTCATGAATGGATGAAAATAAAGGAGAAATAAAGATGAAATAAAACAATATTCATGAATGGATGAAAAAAAGGAGAAATAAAGATAAATAAATAAAACAATATTCATGAATGGATGAAAAAAGGAGAAATAAAGATGAAATAAAACAATATTCATAATTGGATGAAAATAAAAGAGAAATAAAGATGAATAAATAAA
>CAIGQZ010019098.1:35424-50387 GCA_903798205.1 Danio tinwini
TAAAGATGAATAAATAAAACAATATTCATGAATGGATGAAAATAAAATAAATACAAAAATAAAAAATGTTCATGAATGAATGAAAACAAACGAGATAAAAAATTTAAATGTTTATGAATGAAAGAGAATAAAAGAAGGAAAAGGTAAAAAGCATATCAGCTGGTGTCAGATTTGTTTGCCTATGTTTGTTTAGCACTCTTATCTGTATTTTTCTATGCAAATTCTTTGGCAACCCAAATGTTACACTGGAACTGAGGCTGAAATCCCGAACAAGAGAATGAATGACAAGAGGAATAATTCAAGCACTGCTGGAGGAAGAGTTTATTTTAGCCTGACACCAATGACAGACGACACACACACACAAACACAAATACAAATACATGCACGCGCACACATTTAGGTTTTGTTTATGGGGATTTCCTATAGACTGAATGATTTTTATACTGTACAGACTGTATATTAGGTGCTCTTTCTTTTTTTACATTGTCAAAACACTTCATTCTGGATGATTTAGATTAGATTAGATTAGATTAGATTAGATTGGATTAGATTCAACGTTATTGTCATCACATATGTACAAGGCAACGAAATGCAGTTTAGGTCTAACCAGGAGTGCAATAGCAGCAAGTGCAGGATATAAAGTTATATTTACTGTATATAAGTTATAAAGTGCAATTATAGAAAGACTATGGTGATATATATATACAGATGGATGTGATATGAACTTGATATACATGTTGTATTGACTATGAGCTGAGATTTACAACAGATATTGTACAAAATGTACAATATATACAGGATTTACAATAGATTAATATACAGGGAGTGCAGAATTATTAGGCAAATGAGCTTTTTTGACCACATCATCCTCTTTATGCATGTTGTCTTACTCCAAGCTGTATAGGCTCGAAAGCCTACTACCAATTAAGCATTTTAGGTGATGTGCATTTCTGTAATAAGAAGGGGTGTGTTCTAATGACATCAACACCCTATATAAGGTGTGCACAATTATTAGGCTACTTCCTTTCCTTTGGCAAAATGGGTCAAAAGAAGGACTTGACAGGCTCAGAAAAGTCAAAAATAATGAGATATCTTGCAGAGGGATGCAGCACTCTTAAAATTGCCAAGCTTCTGAAGCGTGATCATCGGACAATCAAGCATTTCATTCAAAATAATCAACAAAGTCGCAAGAAGCGTGTGGAAAAACCAAGGCGCAAAATAACTGCCCATAAACTGAGAAAAGTCAAGCGTGCAGCTGCCAAGATGCCACTTGCCACCAGTTTTGCCATATATCAGAGCTGCAACATCACTAGAGTGCCCAAAAGCACAAGGTGTGCAATACTCAGAGACATGGCCAAGGTAAGAAAGGCTGAAAAACGACCACCACTGAACAAGACACACAAGCTGAAACGTCAAGACTGGGCCAAGAAATATCTCAAGACTGATTTTTCTAAGGTTTTATGGACTGATGAAATGAAGTGAGTCTTGATGGGCCAGATGGATGGGCCCGTGGCTGGATCGGTAAAGGGCAGAGAGCTCCAGTCCGACTCAGACGCCAGCAAAGTGGAGTACTGGTTTGGGCTGGTATCATCAAAGATGAGCTTGTGGGGCCTTTTTGGGTTGAGGATGGAGTCAAGCTCAACTCCCAGTCCTACTGCCAGTTTCTGGAAGACACCTTCTTCAAGCAGTGGTACAGGAAGAAGTCTGCATCCTTCAAGAAAAACATGATTTTCATGCAGGACAATGCTCCATCACACGCGTGCGTCCAAGTACTCCACAGCGTGGCTGGCAATAAAAGGGTCTAAAAGAAGAAAAACTAATGACATGGCCTCCTTGTTCACCTGATCTGAACCCCATAGAGAACCTGTGGTCCATCATCAAATGTGAGATTTACAAGGAGGGAAAACAGTACACCTCTCTGAACAGTGTCTGGGAGGCTGTGGTTGCTGCTGAACGCAATGTTGATGGTGAACAGATCAAAACACTGACAGAATCCATGGATGGCAGGCTTTTGAGTGTCCTTGCAAAGAAAGGTGGCTATATTGGTCACTGATTTGTTTTTGTTTTGTTTTTGAATGTATACTACAGGGGATTACTATGCTATCTGGTCCCCACAATGTGATGAATACCACTAATAAGCACACACACATGGTACTAGGGCTGCACAACATTGGAAATCGGACATTGTGATATTACATTGCAAAATGCATTATGATATCAACAAAATTTTAGCAGATGACTTGAATAGTTCCATTAGTTCCTTCCTTGCACAGCGTTTTCTGAGAATGGCAGGATATTATCGTAGTTTTTGTAAAAACTTTTCGACAGTAGTTTCTCCTCTCACAGACCTATTAAGTCCGAAATCGGTTTTTAAATGTCAACGTTCTTTTGAGTCACTTAAATCCCTTTTAATGCATGCACCCGTTTTGGTTGCTCCAGTGTACGACAAATTGGCTGTTGATGCTAGAGATGTGGGAACGAGTGCTGTGCTATTGCAGGACGGGCTTGATGGAGTTGAGCATCCAGTGTTCTACTTTTCAAACAATTTCCAAAATCATCAAAAAGCATACTCATCAATTGAAAAGGAAGATTGGCACTAGTTTTGGCCCTCAACAACTTTGAAGTTTATATTGGCTCTTCATCCTATCCAATTACTATCTACACCAATCACAACCTTCTCAACTTATGAACTGCGTAATTCTAACCAACGTCTGATGAGATGGGCTTTGTTTGTCCAAGCTTTTAACTTGGAAATGAAACATGTTGCTGGTAAAGATAATGTACTGGCCAATGTCATGTATAACTACAGTATATTGTGATAGGTGCTGTTTTATTTATTTATGTTTTGTTTAGCAGTCACCGTTTTGGGGGTGGAGGTGTTAAGTGTGGCGTTTACTCCTGCCCATAATTATTACTTTCAATTGATCTTGTTTGTCTTTTTTCCCTTTTCAGTTTTCGATTAGTTGATTTGGTGGTGTCAGGCCTTGAAAACGGACTGAAGCGGACATCTCGCCCTCCCTCATTCCTCCACGCCACCACAGTTTTTGACGGCTTTATTGTTGTGTTCTCTTTTATACTTTCCTTTTGATATTTGTTTGGAGTGGGGGAGTCCCAACCTGCTTTAGGTTTGTTTGGTTGTTATGTATTATGTTGTTGGGCTTCCCATCTCTTGATTGTTTTGCTGGTTATGTTAATAAATAATTTAGTTGGAGCACTTTGGCCGTTGTTTGTTTATGTTACGTTGTCTTAGGATTACTAGTCGTATTTAAATTAGGGACCGTAGCAGACTGAAATCATTAATTTAGATAGATTTCTTGAGATCTTGTAGCTAAGTGAATCAAACATTGCAAGCATAAATAAATGAGATCGAGCAAAGATAACAGTGAAATAAGTAGTCAGATATTCAGGTACAGCAATATGATATGACACTATTGCAATATTTTTGCCCCCGATAATGACAATAATGATGGCGACAATGATAGCCGAAATAAAACAGATAAGACTTTCTCCAGAAGAAAAAATATTATAGGAAATACTGTGAAAAAATCCTTGCTCTGTTAAACATCCTTTGGGAAATATTTGGCAAAAATTAATCATAGCAGGGCGAATAATTCTGACTTCAACTGTATGTTACAGTATAATTGTTGTTGATTTGAGATTAACACACATATATAGTACACACTCTTACACACACACACACATTACACACTCAAGCACGCACACACAGTGTTGATAAACACATGAAGTGCTGCTCTATGCCACTGACACCTGTCACACACTGAATCCTTCAATATCATCAACAGTGTGTCTGAGCTGTCTAAACTCTCCCTGATCCTGGGAGATTTACTGCTGCTAAAACCCGAAGCAGACTCACAGAGAGCTTTCATCTGAGCGCTGAGACCCAAACAAGCCTGAAACCGGACGACAGATTCATCTCCAAACACATATGACATAAACTCTGTACCACACCGTCTGAATTTGATATACACTACACGCAGTCAAGCATGCTATCACATTGCAAGAAAATCGAATTATCATTTACATTGTCCATCCACGATTCTGATGAAGTTACGAATAAAATGCAAATTGTAATTTATTTAGAAAACATTTATTTAGGAAAATAATGAAATAACACAGATCTTAACTATTATTATTACTATTATTTGCATACAGATTTTAATATATCAAAAATATATAATTGATATATATATTTATAATTGAAATATATAAAAATATTTTAATTGTTTGAGCGTATTTAGATTAATAAATCTGGAAGAAAAGAAACATTCATTTACTTTGCTTCGGTTTAGTGCCTTATTTATCAGGGGTCACCACAGAGGAATGAACCGCCAATTATTCTGGCATGGTTTACACAGCAGATGCCCATCCAGCTGCAATCCAGTATTAGAAAACACACATACACTCTCGCATTCACACACACACTAATACACTATGGCTAATTTTGTTTGTTTGAAACCCACGCGAACACTGGGAAAACATGCAAACTCCACAAAGAAATGCCAACTAGCCCAGCCAGGACTTGAACCAGCAACCTTCTTGCTGTGAGGCAACAGTGCTAACCACTGAGCCACCGTGCCACACAGAAAAGAAAAACTCATACTTCTTACATTCATACTGTATAGAATACACTTTTCTAACAGCCGAGTAGTACGTTTAAATTCAAATGCAGTACCTACTGAGTAGTAGGCGGTTTCGGACGCAGCCAAAGAATAATAAATGTCCTGATATATTAGAGGGATTTTAGAACATTGTGTTGTACCCTTTTTATCTGTTTTTTGGTTACAAAACACATTAAAAATAAACAAATAAAGACATTTTTAATTGCAATGTTTTATTATTTGGAAACGTTGCCCCTGAATTATGAGCCATGATTCAACTTAGCTTTGTTTTGCTTTAATACACAAACAAAAAATCCACATATATTACTAGTTCACCTAGTAGACCAGAACAATTGTAAAATATTTAATTTAGGATATTCTGCAAGCTTTTCGCTTTTATATTTAAATAAAAGTGTGTGGCAGCCATCAAATGCAAACAGAACTTATTTTCAAGCCCATTCTCATTGGTCAGTCCAAGTTTGTTGTATAAAATACGTTGCTCCAGGGTACATTTTGTTGCAAAAATCCACTAGAGCAGTAGTCCTCAACTACTATGCCGCGGACCGGTACTTGTCAGTGGATCAATTGGTACCGGGCCGCATAAGAAATCATGAATTATTTCCAGTCTGAATGATCTTTTATTTTAAAAAAAACTTGAACCTTGAAAAATGAGAGTGGGCACTTGAGCGCCCAAATTAACCGACAAGCAGCAAAATGAGTAAGAATCAGATGGCTTTGGAAAGTTTCTTTGCTAAGGGGAAAAGGCCCAGTGAAGGATCCTTGAACTGTCAATGAATGGATCCGCAACCCATTTGTCAACAAATCCGGTGAATCTAGCATGTCTATGCAAGAACTCAACTGCTGGAGATCGCAAATGATGGCAGCCTTTTAGGGGCCGTTCACATATCACGTCTTTTCTGGGTGCAAGTTCGTTATTTCCAATGGAGGTGCACGACTTAGGGTCATAGTTTTTTATGGTTGCTTTCTTTTGACCACCCCCCTGTCATTTTAAAGAATATCACAACAGCGAACGCGTTAAGTATAAAAGCATCGTCTGTTTCGTGAGGTGCGCACAGTCAACGGAGGTCTGTGATGCGGCACCAGTCGAAAGTATAAATCAGCCTTGACACACTCGGGCCTTACAGACACACCTAGTTGAATGAATGCCGTGAGTGCACCTCGATCATGTGACAAGAACTGACCAATCAGCTTCATACTTTGTATGCAATATGCAAATTTTGCTAGACTAATTATCTCAGTAGTTATCTCTAATGATTAAACACAGAACACCCAAACACAGCAGTGCTTTGTAATTTTCTACCTAAATAAAAAACTTGTATCAGAGTGACACACGGCTGGGAAAAACGGCTGAAAATTGTCAAGTGGTGATAAAAAGGTTGGGGACCACTGCACTAGAGCGCTCTGTCTACTTTTTCGCAAATCTAAAATCTGTTACTTATGGTACTTTTTGCTGTACATTTCAGATACACATCCTACTTGTGCATGTCCATGAGAAGGCGGCACTTTCCTAACTGATCACCAATCGAACCAATGACCAAAACCAACCAATAATGATTTCAAAAGCAAACGAAAGAGAAAGAGAGCTTTCTGCATCACAAGTACAACACCGTACAAGGTGAGCTACTGAGCAAACTGACCACGACAGAAAAGTAGTCCATATAGAGACAGATAAATGGGGTAAACGTATTCGATTACAAATAGACATCATTCAGCTGTTTAGTGGCTTTTATGAGGTGTTATGCAGAAACTGCGACTACATTTGCAAATCATCATAGTTTTATTCATATCTACAGTATATTCTGAAGGTTTTCTTTTTAAAGAGGAATAAGTTCAGAATAGATTCAGAATGTCAATTTTTTTCAGAGTTGGACTTTTGTCTGATACCGCCGGAGAGAGAAGCTCTCTTCTCTTGATAAACTGCATGAGGAGAATTTATTCTGTGTGAACACACACACTGGCTCACTGTAGCACCAGATCTAAGTGAAACACGCATGAAATCGTTTATCTTTTCCTGATGTTCAGTGTAATGTGCTACAGATGTGCTGTCTGTATGTGCATTTCATATGCAGAATAGATATATAGAGGTATCTGATAGAGCTGTGGTGGCAAATTGTTTGTGAAGTCAATTCTGTGATTTGAAATGCTTCGCTATTCTCTCTTGAATTAATTTTGGGCTTAGATTTCAGCCGCAAATGGCGTTCTAGGCTAGATTTTAAACAGCAGACAACACTCTAAGATAGTTTTTACAGCAACTAGGCTAGTTTTTAAATAGCAAGCTACACTCTAGGCTAGTTTTTATGCAGCAGACAGCTCTCTAAACTAGTTTTAAAAAAAGCTGGGCTGTTTTTTAACAGCATATGACACTATAGGCTAGTTTTTACACCAGACGACGCTCTAGGATAGTTTTCTAACAGCAAATGGCGCTCTAGGCAAGTTTTCAACAGCAAACAGCGCTCTAAGCTCGTTTTTTACAGCAGCGAGGCTAGTTTTTTCAACAGCAGACAGAGCTCTAGGCTAGTTTATCAACAGCAGATGCCGCTCTAGGCTAGGTTTTAAACAGCTAGGCTAGTTTTTAACAACACACAGCGCTCTATGCTAGCTTTAACAGCAGCTAGGCTAGTTTTATAGGCATACAGTGCTCTAAGCTCGTTTTTGACAGCAGCTAGGCTTGTTTTCAACAGCCGTCGGCAGTCTAAGCTACTTTTTAAATAGCAGATGGCACTCTTTGCTAGTTTCTAAAGAACAGATGGCACTCTGGGCTAGTTTTTAGCAGCAGATGGTGCTCTGGGCTAGTTTTTAAACAGTAGATGGCACTCTAAGCTAGTTTTTAAATAGCACATGCAACTCTAAGCTAGTTTTTAAATAGCAGATAGCACTCTGGGCTCGCTTTTAAACAGTAGATGGCGCTCTAGGCTAATTTTTAACAGCAGCTAGGCTAGTTTTTAACAGCAGATGATGCTCTATGCTAGTTTTAACAGCAGCTAGGATAGTTTTTAACAGCAGATGGCACTCTAGGCTAGTTTTTAAACAGTAGTCTATGATATAAGCTAGTTTTTAACAGATGGTGCTCTGAGCTAGGTTTAATAGCAGACGGTGCTCTAGGCCATATTTTTTTTTACAGCAGCTAGGCTAGTTTTTAACAGCAGATGATGCTCTGCTAGTTTTAACAGCAGCTAGGCTTGTTTTTATCAGCAGACAGTGCTCTAGTTTTAACAGCAGCTAGGCTTGTTTTTAACAGCAGTCGGCACTCTAAGCTAGTTTTTAACAGCAGACAGTGCTCTACGCTAGTTTTTAACCGCAAGTAGGCTAGTTTTTACCAGCAGATGGCCCTTCAGGTTAGTCTTTAACAAGGAGATGACGCTCTGGGCTAGTTTTTAAATAGCAGATGGCGCTCTATGCTAGTTTCTAAACAGTAGATGGCGATCTGGGCTAGTTTTTAACAGCAGATGGTGCTCTAGGCTAGTTTTTATATAGCACATGGAACTCTAAGCTAGTTTTTAACAGTGGTGTAAAGTACTTGAGTAAATGGACTATTTTTTTGGCTACTTTGTACTTGTACTGAGTATCAAAAATACAAGCAACTTTTACTTTCCACTTGACTACATTTTTGATTGAATATATGTACTCTTTACTCCACTACATTTGAACGGACGCTTACGGTTACTCATTACATTGTGATTGTGCGCGACAAGTCGACATCTTTATCTACCACGGCTAATTTGTTGGGCAGATGAGGCGATATCGCCATCTGCAGGGTGCTGAAGGTACTGTATGCTATTTATGGGCTAAATCACGTAAATGTGAATTAGCAGCTTGCCTAATACCAGGTGTTTAATTAGCGACATGGCTGCAGCCAGTAATGAAGCTGAAGCTGGCACATCAAGCAGTGCCAGCACTGATGATCATCCATGGCCTTATCTGAAAGAAATGTTTTCATTTGCCGATATACAGAATGGCTCTTACAGGATGCAGTGTCTCCTTTGTTTGCCACGAACCATGAAAAAAAGTGCTTTAAAGAATTCATTTTCAAATTTGAGAAAACACATTGAGGCAAGAGTCTATTTAATGTGAATTTAGTCAAATTATGTCTGACTTTACAATGCCATTGTAATGTTACCAAAAGTTAATACAGTTACTGATATGGCAAAAAGCACTGCGACATGACTATATTTTAGCTTTTTTTGTGCAACGTGAATAAATGTATTAAGGCAGGGCAAGAAAAAACAGATAAAAATGTGTTAAAATGGGTTATAATAGAATAAAAAGAAAAGAACAATAGTGCGATCTGTCGGACGTAGCACAGTGCTCATTCAGTAAAGGCACAGCTAAACAGATGTGTTTTCAGTCTGGATTTGAATGTGCCTAATGTTGGAGCACATCTGATCATTTCTGGAAGCTGATTCCAGCAGAGAGGGGCATAGTAGCTGAAGGCTAATTCACCCTGCTTTGACTGAACTCTTGGAATTTCTAGTTTATATGATCCTAGACATCTGAGTGTTCTATTAGGTTTGTATTTAGTGAGCATATCTGTAATGTATTGAGGTCCTAGACCATTTAGTGATTTATAGACAAGTAATAATACTTTAAAATCTATTCTGAATGTAACTGGGAGCCAGTGCAAAGACCTAAGGACAGGTGTGATGTGCTCTGATTTCCTGGTTCTGGTCAGAATCCTGGCCGCAGCATTCTGGATGAGCTGCAACTGTCAGACTGTCTTTTTGGGAAGGCCGGTGAGGAGGCCGTTACAGTAATCCACCCTGCTGCTGATAAAAGCATGAACAAGTTTCTCTAAGTCTTCACTGGAAACAAAGCATCTGATTCTTGCAATGTTTTTGAGATGATAGTATGCTGATTTACTAACTGCTTTGCACTGAAATTATACATTTTGCATCAGGTGCGTTTAGCTATGAGTTTGTTTTATTACATTCAGTATGAGTAAAATACTTAAGTTCTTTTAAAATCGGATACTTTAATACTTTTACTCAAGTCTTATTTGAATTTGTGACTTGTAAATTGTAATGGAGTAATTTCTACAGT
Source organism: Danio tinwini (assembly GCA_903798205.1). Lineage (NCBI taxonomy): Eukaryota > Metazoa > Chordata > Actinopteri > Cypriniformes > Danionidae > Danio > Danio tinwini. The sequence continues at coordinate 45,102 of CAIGQZ010019098.1, forward strand.
AAGGTATCTGTACTTTTACTCAAGCATGGTTTTCAGGTACTCTTTACACCTCTGGGTTTTAAATAGCAGATGGTGCTCTAGCCTAGTTTCTAAACAGTAGAATGTGCTCTAAACTAGTTTTGTAACAGCTCTAGGATAGTTTCCTAGCTTAGAGCATCATCAGCTATTAAAAACTAAGCTCAGAATTGATTCAGAAAAGCGACGAACTTTGAAAATCTCAGAATTAATGCAGAACTGATTTCTCAAACGATTTTCTGCCACAGCTCCAGTAGCTGATATCTCGCTGTTTTATCATAACACTTGCAACCTTTATGCTGAAGTAAATGAGACTACATGGGATGTTTGTCATTTTAAAAAGCAATGAGAACAGCACGGCTGCCTCATAGCTACAGCACAGGTTTCAATGGAGTTACTGTTACTATTGTAAACTGTTTGCAAACACACAGCAGCTGTCAGTTTACAGTTCACTAACTGGACCATCAAGAGCCGTGAGGGAAGATTTCAGCATGACAATTACATCTTGAGAGCAGCTTTCTGTGGCTTCTGGGTTCATAACACACGACCTAAGATGTACCCAGTGTAATGAAGATAGCAGGATTTCAACAGGCTCATTTACATCCGTTCACAAATTATCACAAAAAGATGTTTATTAATTCTGTATAACTATAAACTTCTATTAAGGTAGTCGTAACACTCTCAGAAATATAGGTACAAGAGCTGTCACTGGGGTGGTACCTTTTCAAAAGGTATACATTGGTACTTGAAGGGTCCATATTAGTACCTCAGAAGTATATATTAGTACCTACAAATTTTAAGAGGAACACTTTTCTACTTTTTAGGTACTAATATGTACCCTTGAGGTATTAATATGGACCTTTTAGGTACAAATTTGTACCTTTTGAAAAGGTACCACCCCAGTGACAACTCACATACCTTCATTTATGAGAGTGTAGGTACTGTAGGTAAACAAACAAACAAACAAATAAGCAAATAAATAGGGTTTGCTAAAGTACATTGTTTCTATATATTTAGTTTAAAGACACAGTTCACCTAAGGATGAACATTTGTGGCTAATTTACTGAGTGGATTTAAGGTAATAATGTTGTAAATAATGTGTATTTTCTCCAACACCTCAATGTGTCATCAAGATCTAAAGTTTTTTCTTTTTTTCCTTTTAAAAAATTGAGGTTGCCTTATATGAATCCCCAAAGACCAAATGTCACCTACATCCATGGATTTCCTGAGGACGAGCAAATTAACTAAAGTTTAAATTTAGTAATTTTATTATTAAATCTATTTAATAAGTTGTTGTGTTCAAATGAATGAAAACGAAGCAGTTTCTGTTTTTTCATTCATTCATTCATTCATTTTCATTTGGCTTAGTCCCTTTATTCATCAAGGGTCACCACAGCAGAATGAACCACTAACTTATCCAGTATATATTTTACACAGCAAATGCCCTACCAGCTGCAACCCAGTACTGGAAAACATCCATACACACTATACATCCATACACTATACAGCCAATTTAGTTTATTCAATTCACCTATAGTGGATGTCTTTGGACTGTGGAAGAAAACCAGATCACCCGGAGGAAATCCATTCAAACACAGGGAGAACATGCAAACTCCACACAGAAATGCCAACTGGCCCAGCTGGGACTCGAACCAGCAACTTTCTTGTTGTGAGGTGACAGTGCTAACCACTGAGCCACAGTGTTGCTATTTGTTTTTGTTCTGTTTCTATTAAATTCTAATTCATTTCCAATTAATTGAGTTTATAATTGTAAATAAAATTAACTCAAATTAAATGTAGTAAATTTTTAACATGATTTTTGTGTGTGTTTGTTTTGTATACGAAGCAACATGTAGTCTTAACAATCACATGCTAAATAAATGAATGAATAAATAAATAAATGAATGAATAAATAAATAAATTTTAATCTAATTAAATTATTGAATAAAATAAATAAAAATAAATACAAAATAAATAAATAAATAAATAAATATGGTTTCCCCAAATATATTTCTCTATATTTCTATGGTTTATAAACAATTATTCTAATTAAATTCCAATTATTTGAGTATACAATTATTACATGAATTAAAATTCAACTCAAATTAAATGATGTAGTAATTTTAACATGATTTTTGCATGTGTCTGTTTTGTATATGAAGCAACATGTAGTCTTCACAATCACATGCTAAAAACAAAAAATAAACAAATCAATAATGAATAAATAAATGATTTTTGCATGTGTGGTTTTGTTTATAAAGTCTTAAATCACATGCTAAATAAAAAAATCAATTAATCAATAAATAAGAGTTTGCTAAAAAACATTTATATATATATTTCTGATTGCTATACATTCATTCTAATTAAATTATCCGTTTATTCATTCATTTCCTTTTCCTCTTAGTTCCTTTATTAATCAGGGTTCGCCACAGCAGAATGAATCGAACTTATCCAGCATAAGTTTTACACAGTGGATGCCCTTCCAGCCGCAACCCAACACTGGGAAACACCCATACACTCTTGCATTCACACTCATGCAGCCAATTTAATTGACCTAATTCACCTATTGCGCATGTCTTTGGACTGTGGGGGAAACCGGAGCATCCGGAGGAAACCCAAGCGAACACAGTGGGAACATGCAAACTCCAAACAAAAATGCCAACTGGCCTAGCCGGAATTCGAACCAGCAACCTTCTTGCTGTGAGGCGATCGTGCTACCCACTGCGCCACCGTGACGCCTAAATTAATTATTTAAAAAAATAATAAAATAAAAAAAATAAAAAAAATAAATTAAAATAAAGAACATAAAATAAAACAAATAAAGCATGTAGTAGTAGCCTACAGACTTCTACTTACTGAAGACTTTTTGCATCTGCAAAGCTGTTAACGTTATAACAAAGTGACGCTAGCACAGCAAACACACACTTCTGCGATGTAAATAAAGGGCATGCAAAAGCACATAGGTGAGCGCGTGTCTGCGCTGCACATACCGGTCCGGCCAGCTCAAATGCAAAAAACACACACACGCGAGCGAACACACAAACACAAACACACAAACACACACACACACACACACACACACACACACACACACACACACACACACACACACCGCTCCTCCCTGACTCAAGTTAAAGCGTGAGGCAAGCACAGCGAACCGGAGTCTATCCGCGGACACTGAAGAGACTTGTAAGCGCGGAAACACACTATCCAAAGCGGGCACACTATCAAAACCATCACACAACGACCATAATCGAGTACATGAGACGTATTAAATATTTACATTTGGAAGAAAAACGCGAACTGTTGGATAAATTACCCCAGGACTGACGGGAGCGCGCACGGTGCGTTTACCTCCAATGCTCCGCTGATGCGCTCGAGCTGGTGAGTGAAACTGAACGCGTAAAAAGCTTTTGATAAAACTTGTGTTCTCTTTTAAACACTTTTATATGAGGACTCGCGATTTGAGTGTGTATCACTGTGTAAATCACCATGTTAAAGCTTTCAACTTCGCGCTCATCACGCGATGATATACTGCATTATAGCTTATCTTTGTGTTTTGCATTGACTTATTTAGCACACAAATGAGATGTGTTACGGTTTATACACGATCTATTCTCTCCCTTTCTCTGTCCAAGAACTTTTTGTGTCATGTAATAAAGTTGTTCTGTTGGACTAAAACTTTAATGGATACTCAAACATTGCGTTGCTTTATAAAAATGTGATGCTGAAGCACTAGTGAGTGCACTTGAGTTTTGTTACGCATCGTTAAGCATATTATTAGCATCAGTCATGAACAACAGTTCAGATCAGAACAATACAGTTAGAAATAGATTAGTAATCTTAGATTATTAAAGTTAAATCCCTTCAAATGTTTCCAAATAGTTTTCGCAACAGTATTGTAGCTATTATTATTATTGGGTCACTTAAAGAGAACGGTTCTTAAATGAACAATGTCTTTCTTAATGTACATTAATGTACATGCAAAGCACATCTAAACAATCTATATAAGTTAGAACCCTTTTCCACTATAATAAATCGTTGTGCAGATTTGATTGCAGTGTATTTAATTTATCTTAAAGGTAAAGAAAGTATTGTGAAGTTTAAAGAAAGTTCTTAAACCAACAGTTCACCCCCCAAAATGAAAATGTACTCATTATTTACCCCTCAAAAGGTTAGAAATCTTTGCAAGTTTTTTTCTGAAAAAAATAAGTTCAAAATCTGTACTCATTGACTTCAATGAGAAAAACAAATACTGGTTTACAACATTTTTCAAAATATCTTCTTTTGTGTTTAACATTAGAAAGACATTCACAATGGTTTGAAACATTTAAAGGGTGAGGAAATAATGACAGAATGTTCATATTTCTGTGAATGATCCCATTAATGCATTATTAAAGGTTTATCAGGTCTGTAGAGTTATGTGTTCCTTAAAGCATAAATAAATAGACTGAATTCTGAATGAATGAATAAATAAATAAATAAACAGACTTAAGCCTAACAACAGCTGTAGTAGAACTTAAAAAAAATATCAAATAAAATATGTAGTCTAGCCTACATTTATTTTTTACATTTACAATGTTTTTTAACAGTGAGTAAATGATGACTTTTCATATTTCTGTTATTAATGGATTACTAGGTCAATTATTACTATTTTGGTTTTAATTATTATACACTGTAAAACCCAAAAGTTAAAGCAACCCAAACCGTTTGAGGAAACTGATTGCTGCAAACCATTTGAGTTAAAAAAAACTAATCTATATGAGTACTGTGAACTTACTCCATTTAAGCTGAAGTAATGAGGTATTTAATTAACTCATTACCTTCAACACTGAGTTCAAAACTCTTTTTGAGTAGAATTAACTTTCAGTCAATTCATATTTTTGTGAACTATCCCTTTAATGCATTATTAAAGGTTCATCAGGTCTGCATTAAGGGTTATGTGTAGCTTAAAGCATAAATAAATGCTATAGGTGAATTGAATAAACTAAATTGTCTGTAGTGTATGTGTGTGTGAATTAGCGCCTATGGATGTTTTCCAGTACTGGATTGCAGCCGGAAGGGCATCTGCTGTGTAAAACATATTCTGGATAAGTTGGCGGTTCATTCCGCTGTGGCTACCCCTGATGAATAAAGGAACTAAGCTGAAAAGAAAATGAATGAATGAAAAATTCAATATAACAAATTTCATATAGCACAGATCTGGAGGAAAATACAAACAAACAAACAAACAAACAAACAAACAAACAAACAAACAAACAAACAAACAAA
>CAIGQZ010019098.1:73101-83568 GCA_903798205.1 Danio tinwini
TACTTAGAATTCCAAGATAAACATTTTTAATTAATAATTATTAAATAAATTTTTTCCATTTTCTCTCTGAGTTTACATTCCAAAATATGACTTTTCTCCCTCAGAATTCCAAATTTACATCTCAGAATTAAATATCAGGGCTTTTTTTTTCTTCAGAATTTTGAATTTCCACTTTGCAATTATAAATTTCTTCTCAGATTTTAAGTCAAAATTATGACGTTTTTTCTCTTTGAATTCTGAGTTTACTTCCCAAAAGAATAACATTTTCTCTCTGATTCAGAGATCTCATCTCAAAATTATGACTATTTACTCTTAGAATTTTAGAGGTTTTTAGAGTTTTTTTCTCTCAGAATTTGTAATTTCCACTTTGCAATTATGACTTTTAACTCAGAATAAAAAAAATTTCCATCATAAAATTGTCTTTTTTTCTGAATTATTAGTTTACATCCCAAAATGTACATTTTCTTTTTGAATTCTCTCAGAGTTTACATCCCAAAATTACAACTGCTTTCTCCAAGAAATGAGAATTAAATCTCTTTTAAATTGTTTTCCTCTGAATTTTAAATTTCCACTTTGCTATTATGACATATTTACTAAGATATTTTAAATTTCTGTTTTAATTTTTATTTTCAGATTTTTTAAGTTTACATCCCAAATTGTACATTTTCCCCTGAATTCAGAGTTTGACTCAAAACTACATTTTCTCATTAAATTCTGAGTTTACTTCCCCAAATAACTGTGTTCTCTCTGATTTCTTAATTTAAATCCAGAAATTTTTCCAAAATTTCAATGATTTAGAAATCTATTTTTTCCCACTTTTTAATTAAGACTTTATTCTCAGACAAAAGAGTTTTTGTTTCTGAGTTTACATCTTAAAATTATGACTTTTTGCCAAAGAGTTGATTTAGTTTTTTTTTATTAATTTTGTCTACCTTAAACATTTATAAAATTTTCTCTCTAAATTCAGAGTTTACATCTCACATTTCTGATATTTTATATAAAAAACTGAGTTTACATCTTGCAGTTCTGACCATTTGTCTATTTTTCCAACAAAGAAATAAACAAATAAAAAGGGTGATTGCAAGTTTTTTGCAATCTCAAGCAAAAATTTTGGCTGCTTTTTCAAATGACTTATTTTAAAAATAACACAATTCTTAAGATTTCTTTGGGAAAATCTAATTGTTTTACATTCAATCTGCTTAAATCTGTTAGGTTAACTCAATCGATCTGCATTGGGACAACATGAAGGAATTGTGTGGAACCTAGCATTTTTTACAGTGTAGTTCTAATAAATCAACATTACCTGATTAATTTAAATACATCTAAAGATAATCAATTAACTTTTACTTAATTAATCCTTTAAGGTACACTCCTTGAAAATATTTTTTGGGCCCACATGTATTAATTAATATGCTAACACAACTCTGATTAATAGTAATAAGCAATTAAAAAAATGATAATAACCTATGGATAAAAGTTCAACCAGGTGGTTATGATGCCTGTTAAAGGGTTAATTTAGCAGTGGTAAACATTAAGTACATTTTACATGATATTAACAAGTTGTACCTGATAGAAGATAGTAAAATTTACTTGATATTTGTTCGTGCAGATTGTTACGAAAATTATTTTATTTTCAGTAAATCTTGAGTTATATTTTTCAGTGTATATAACTATAAGACGAAACTCAACAACTGCAGAAATTCCAAGGTGCAAACTCCTTCACAATGACCTTTTTACTTCTGGAAGTAATACACAAAGCGGTATTCAGTCTATAGTCCTGCATGAACAGGACTGAGTGCTGTTTAAAAGTGATGAAGCACTGAAACAGATCACTGCACACTCGAGCGGCTAACAGTGAAAGCAGACTGGGCTTGTGCTGGTGTTTTTTTAAGGACCAGTGATTGTGTCTAGTCAAGCATATAGGGCTGTTTGAGGGCCTTCAGCACTTTCAGATGACGGGGTTCCAGTATTGTCCCGCCTGAGGGGCGGACGAGGGCTTATAAAACAACTCCACAGCTCCCAATAACCTTGCCATGGCCTGTCCCGACAACTCTGCACAGGCCTCAGGTCGGTCATTCAACAAAAGAGACAAAAAAAAAAAAAACCAAGACAGGGACAGTGTAATTAGGCAGTTTGCAAATATTCCTAGGAATTCCTGTCTGGCTCAAGTGGAACCGAATTCTTTTGCTTTCTGGAAGGATCTATGTTTACATCCATCTATTTTATTTGCATTGTAGATGTATGCATAGAAAAAAATGCTACACAAACAGATATTTTGAAGAATGCTGCAAACCTGTAACCATTGACTTGTACTGTAACAAGTGATTAGTTATTTAAAGTGAGTAAACCTATTGACTTGAAAGAAACAAGTTGACTTTACATAAAAATAAAGTGAGTAATATACTATAGGATTGTGCCGTGGATTTATAAATATACATTTTTTATGTGCCTTTCCAGAGCCTTTGTGACTATTCAGTTAACAATATTAGTACTTATAGATAGTATGATGTTTCCCCTTTTCTTCGTTTTCCCTTACCTCCATCTATCTATTGATTTATCTACTTATTTTCTTATTTTTAAGGATTACTATAACTTTTTTATTATCATTTTGCTCTTAAAAAGCTCTTGTATTTATTTATTTGGTAAATATTAATTAACCTATTTGCTACTATTGTTTGATTTGATTTTGTAGTACATTTGGACTATAACCCATTGCAAACTTTTTTTGTAAAACGTGCCTCTGATTAAGTCTGTAAAAGCACATTGTACATTCATTTTGATAACCTTAAATAAACATGTCACGAAAAATAAATAAATAAAGTAAACCCGTTGGAACTGTTGAGGGGACTTAATTTGAATAATTCTGCTCATTTGACTTACTTAAAAAAAAAAAAAGCCAACTAATCTCTTTTTACGGTGTGCATAGTATTAGGAAGTCAATGGTTACAGGTTTCTAACATTTAATAGAAAAAAGAAACTCATAAAGGTTTGGGACCACTTGAGGGAGAGTAAATATTTTTGGATGAACTATCTCTTTAAACCAGATTATAATTGCTTGAACATTTATTATCACATTACACAGACTCTGGAAAATTAAGAGCTGCTTAAAATTATTAAATAATTTATGATTACATAAAGCTGAAAACTTTAATTTTGAAATGTCAGATTTTAAAAAATGCAGAAACCTCAAAAATTTACGTTTGCTGTTTGTTCAAACTACGTAGTCAAAATAAGCTGAAATGACACAATTCTTGTGTTTTTTTGGTGGATAAATTAATAGTTTTGTTTAATCCACTTAAATATGTAAAAACTAAAAAGTTAACTTAATTCATTCATGTTGTCCCAACACAAATCAATAATGTGGAACCCAACATTTTTTACAGTGAAAGTTAAATTTTAAAAGTTGAATCAAATTAACTCTACAACTGGCATGCATTCATTCACTTATTTATTAATTTATAATATGTATTTACTTTAAGTATTTATTTATTTGTTTTAAATATTTATTTATTTTAAATCATAGGTCTCAAACTCAATTCCTGAAGGGCTGCAGCTCTGCACAGTTTTGTTCTAACCCTAATTAAACACAGGTGATCCAACTATTCAAGGTGTTCAAGACTACTTGAGACTATTAGGCAGGCATCAGCTAAGTTTGAGACCACTGTTTAAACATTAATTTATTTTATTTCACAACAAAGTGACAGTGTATGTTAATCAACAAAAATCTAAGCGTACCAAAATTAGCACAAAGGCTAGTTTTCATTGGTATTTCCTTTGCCAATCAATTAAACTAAAATTAGACTCAATACCAAGTTAACATTTGTTTTAAAACTAAACTATACACTCAGAAATAAAAGAACAAAATCGGTCACCTTTTTCAAACGGTACACTTTTGTACTATACGGGTGGACATTAGGACCTTTAGGGTATACTTTTGTAAATGCAAGCTTCACTTATCTACCTTTAAGGTAACTTTAAGAAATTAATACTGTATATACAGTTGAAGTCAGAATTATTAGCCCCCCTAAATTATTAGCCCTGAAGATTATTATATAAATAGTTTTAATAACTCATTTCTAATAACTGCTTTATTTTATCTTTGCCATGATGACAGTAAGTAATATTTGACTAGATATTTTTCAAGACACTTCTATACAGCTTAAAGTGACATTTAAAGACTTAACTAGGGTAATTAGGCAAGTCATTATATAACAGTGGTTTGTTCAGTAGACAAACTAAATAAATATTGCTTAACAGGGTTAATAATTTTGACCTTAATTTTTTTTTATTTATTAAAAACTGCTTTTACTCAATGTATATTTTACAAATAATACTTTCTTCAGAAGAAAAAATATAGGAAATACTGTAAAAAAATCCTTGCTCTGTTAAACTTCAATTGGCAAATATTTGACAAAACTGACAGGAGGGCGAATAATTGTGACTTCAACTGTACCTTTAAGAAACTCAAAAAATATATATATTTTTGCTTATTCAAACTACTTAATTAAAATAAACTGAATCAACACAATTCTTGAGATTTCATTAGGACAACGTAAGTTTTTATGTTCAATCCACATAAATGTGTTAAAAGTGTTAAGTTAGCTGAATTGATTTGTGTTGGCACAACATGAATGAATTATGTGGAACCCGGCATTTTTTACAGTGTAGGAACAAAAACATCGCAGTGACAGGTTTTGTACCTTCCTTTCTGAGAGTGTAGAAAGCTGATTAACTTACTAAAATAAGTAAACATAAAAACCTGTGTTACATCCTATGATATATCTAGATGATAAGTTGATGGTGTGAGTGGCAGTGTATTGTTCTCCCATTTTGTTTTAATTATCTCTCTCTGCCTCTCTCTCTCATTGAGCAGCGCTCGAAAACCAGCCGCACCTGCTTCCAATCAGAGCAAGTCGGATTTGTTGCTGTTGATTTGAGCGTCCGAGCTTTATTAAGAGGCAGAGAAGCAAAGCACTGAGAGAGTCCCTGTTTTCGCTATCCCAGTGACATTGTGTGATATTTAAAAATTGACTTTGTGAGCTTGTAGTGTGAATAAGAGTGACGTATAACTTTATGTGAAAGTTAACGTAAGCCGTGTAGGGAGACGGGTGCGGATTTATTTTGGGTTTATGCCCTTTTAAGTTTTCTCCTGTTTTGGGTTTAGTCAGGGAGTGAGGTAAGCACATTGTCATTGATTTGCGTTTTTTTTTATTATCAGGAAATATAGGACTTCTTGTTTATTTAGGAAGCTTTTGTTTTGGTTGTTATTTTGGCCTTACCCTCTCCTGACGATTTTGGCTAAGAAATTTACAATTCAGTATTTCTTTGTTTTTTTTTTACCCCTTTCTGGAAATGTAAAAATTGTTGACTTTTTGTTAAACAGTGAATAAAAGAGAATATTTTTCTTTTGAAATCTTTCTTTCCCCTCCGAGTTTTTCTTTCCCCCTTTTATCTTAAGTGAATGTATGCTGGGATAGAGAAAAAGGAGATTCTCCACGCACATTATTAAACATTGGTTTATTATTATTTAATTCGAACTAATTAAATTAGATATTCTTATTTATTTATCTAAATTTATTATTTTGTTGTGTTACATTTTTCTCCTAAACCCCTAGGAAGGAGAATAGATGTAACACCTGCTTTCATGACTTTTTGATGCCATCATGTGTTTCGATAAGTTCCCTGAAGCAATCCTCCAGCGTTTGCCTGCATTTCTGCTGTTTGCACAAGAGTAGAGTCGAGGTGTTACATTAAACTCCAGCTTACAGCGCAATGCTAAGATTGACTTAACCTAAACACACACAGCAGACTCACGCACGTGAACACACACACACAAACACAATATACCCTGCAGAAACACTCAAACACTCGTGGCACAGTAGTGTGTGATGGATATACAACATGTGCTTTCCATCCACTTACCCTCGATGCTTAAGTGAAGGTGAAGAGGCTCATGGGATTGCTCAAAATGAATGGTTAATGTTGGCAGAGTGTTAACGGAGTACTTGGTTAGCAACAAGAAAGACGGGTTTTCTCTGCACTTTTATGCTTTATAGGTATCAGTGAACAAAAAAAAAAAAGAAAGAACAATTTTTTGGTAACACTAGTTACGTGTATGTGCGTGTGTGGATTCTGGAAAAATGCCGCAGGGCAACCAGACTTAAAAATCAGCAACGGAAAAGCAAAGAGTGTGTCCAAATCTCACAGTTTTAAAGAATGAGGAAAAAAGAAGCGCAGCCCTCCAGATGTTGTCATCACAAACACATAAAGAAAAAACATTCCTAGACAATAACAGGTGCTGAAGAATCTGGAGGAACACAAACCAATGAGTGACGAGATCATATCTCTGCTCATAACAGCAACCAGTTCAATAAACCAATACAGAAATAAATAAACCTGCTAAATATCATGAAGACTTAATCTACAGTAGGACTATTTTTTCAATATATGCACCTTTAGATGTTTGTGATATTTGCAAGATATCAACTTTTATTATTGTTATTATTACTGTTTTCGTGTTTACATTTAGTCATATAGCACAGTGGTTCTCAAAGTGGGGGTCGGGGGACAATGAGGGGGGGTCCTGGTGATTTCCAAAAATCTATTTAATTTTGTTAAACCATAAGAATTACCATATTTTATCCATAACCTATTGAAGAGAAAAAAATAGTTGTGTATAGTTGCTATATACTATATAGTTACTATAGTAGCTCATAGTTACTAGTTCTATTGGATTGCGACCCCTGGGGTAATTACATTATATTAAAGACACAGCAGGGCAGATGCAGCAGATTGATTTTTATAACACCAGATTAAACTTTCTAGCACATTTACAGCACTGACATACATAAAAAAATTAAACGAAGCAAAGACTTGGGTCTACTGGTGTGTGTGCACCATTGCATGCAAGGTTTCTGTATTTATAACCACCTCAGAGGATATTGGGGGTCACGAGTGACTGGCATTGTTATTTTTGGGGTCGCGGGCTGAAAAGTTTGGGAACCCCTGATATAGCAGACGCTTTTGTCCAAAGCGACTTACAATTGAGGAGGCATTCAGCGATTCAACAATACACAGAAGAAGGGCTAATTATACAGAGGAACTGTTAGCACTCAGAGAAACAAAGTGCTCAAGTTAGTAGGGGTTAGGGGTGTAACGGATCACAGTTGACCCATGATTTGTACGGATCACAACCCACGGTTCGGAACACACGTGACTTGCGGATTAATAAATTTTTTACTGATTAATGCTAAATTTTTAATGATTGCAGAGAGATCGCCTCTTGCGTCATTCAAATTACGTGTATGAAAGCGTTTAGGCTTTTCTGTAAAATATATTGATTACGGAAGTTGTGGTGGGTTATTCGGGATGTGGTGGGTTTCCTAGGTTAAAGGTGTTTTCTGTCACTGCTTGTTTAGCCTGCATTAATGCATTCAGTGTAAGCTGCACGATTGATCATTAAAAGATCAGGATCTCAACACCCACGCAACATAAATTATTAATGATGGTGATTTGCATATGTTTATTAATCCTTAGAGATTGAGTCTTTAGTCTTGAGTTAGCTATGAAGTTACAAACTGTCAAATAACACAGAAGTACTGGTATAACAGTCTTTAGTTTAGATAAAACCACTCATTTTTATGGTAAAGATTAAAAGTGCCGTCATTTAACTTGAAGTTCAAAAATGAAAGTTGTAGGCAGCAATTACATTATTTAACCAAAAGGTGGCGACAACCAGCCATCAAAACTATTGCCACTGAATAATTCTTCAAAAATGATCCATCTAGCAATGAAACATGAAGTTTTATGAATAAATAGCTCAATCTTTTATTGAAAATAAGACTAAATAATAGATATGGGTTGCAGAAATTATAATGTTAGATTTATGCATTTAGTGTTATGAGCAACAGTAGTAGTAACAGTGTATTTTTTACAGTACTAAATTTATTTTTATTCAGCTGAATATTTCTTCATTTCGTTTTTAATAAAATTACAGGTTTTAAGTTCTGTTTGTTAAAACTAAAAGTGTCTTGCAGTACTGTTTTTGAAAGAAATAGAAAGCAAATTACATTTGTCTCCTCCCCTTTTTGGCTAATTCGAAAAAAGGTCCGATCCGTGACTAAAAAACCATAACGTGATTCCAACTGTGAGATTTGTGATACGTTAACAGGGGGAGTGTTTTTTATTTAAATAGAGAGAAGAATGTTTATACAGGTGGTTATTGTGTTTGATTTTAAGAAAGTCTCTGGTGCAAATGAGGTGCAAGTGCCGGTTAAAGTGTCACAGAGATGAAAGAGTGTGTTTTCTATAGGTGGTTTGTCAAGCTCACTCACCTGTGTAAAGCACACTTCACAAATACACTGTGTTTTATTTGTAGAGATGTGACATTTCTGCCATGAAACTCTAATAGATTCATCTGCATCATTAAGATTGGCGCAGGAGATTGGTTGCTGCCGCCTTGGCAGCCAATGAACTTGCTCCCCATCAGTTTAAATGCTCTGCGCCGTTTTACACTGTTAAGCTGCAGCACGTTTTCAGACACCCTCCTCCACCCGTGTTTAGATCTGCTACGGTAGTTTCAAATGTAATATGTTTACAGCAGCAGCCTGTTATATTCTCAGGCGGCATGTATGTGTATATACTGGCAGCAGAAGGTCTTGGTACTTGCTCTGCCATAATAATCAAAGCAGCAGCGGCGTAGCAGATCTACTCCGCAAGGACCAAACCCAATCTACATTGCCATATACATATTCATTACTATACTAAATCCAGAGTGTTCATAACAGAAATAGAGGGATTGTAAGAAAGTGTCAGATGCAAATGTGTAAAAGTGGTGCAAGTGGTGGTTAAAGTGTCAGAGAGATGAAAGAGTGTGTTTTATACAGGTGGTTTATCAAGCCCACTCACCCATGTGAGGGACACTCAGAATTGTATAATGTATTGTTGCCCATATTATAAGTGCAACACATCTCAGATTTGAAAGCCCCACTCATGCTTTTCAGCACTTGTCATTCTCCAGATTCTCTTTATGGTCATCTACTGTATAAACAAACAAACAAACAAACAAACAAACAAACAAATAAATAAATAAATAAATAGAGACAGAAAATTAAACCGAACTGTAAGAAATCTGTATTGTTGCATCTCTAAGTCATTCAGCAGATCATTTGAAGAAGTGAAATGTTAATGCATGTTTCTGTGATTTAACACTTATCAAGCAGCTCTGAAGTGCTATGGTAAGGTGTCACATGATAATAGAGGATCAGATTCCACTCATTCTCATCCGCGCACCAACAATAAGCATGTCTGCATGTGTAAACAATAGACACGCATGACATCCAGCAGCAAGAATGTGAAGCGTTTACCTCATACTGATGACTACAGTCTCCCTTCATAACTCATACTTTTATCCATTTTTCGATGAATTTTCAGCTGAAGACAAAATTATTACAATTATTATATAATATTTTAATTTTTAACAGATATTTATTCATTGGGATAAAGGCCTTGACATGTACCATTTACAAGAGGGTCCCACAATTAATTACAATCACATAATAGTAACACCAGAAGACAAAAACAAAACATAACTTACACAACATTATTATTAATTATATTATTTTATATATTATACTTTTTTCCTGTAGCCAATTAGAATAAGAAGAAGGTTAATAATAATGGCCTTTACATTTATTTTTAACTATTATATATATATATATATATATATATATTCCCACTAATCTAAAATAAGTAGGACTTTCTCCAGAAGAACAATATAATAAAATAATAATAAAAAAAAAGTGTCCTGCCGACAATAATTTTCTCACATATACAGTACCATACCATAGAAAGTCTTTGTTTAAAGAGGAATGGGTGTTTTTCGGGGAAATCTGCATCTCTGTTGGCCACTGTGTGTGTTGCTGTAGTTGTAGAGCTGCAGGTTTGTGTTTGATTTGTGTTTTTCGAAACCCACAGTTGCTGCATGTACATGATCTACTGTTTGCAGAAGCGATGGCTATCAGAAACAGCTTTTTTAGCAGACTCACTGAATGTGTGAATGACAGAACAGGTCCAGTCACTTTGAACCAATGTCACAGGGGTACTAAGGAATTTAACACACACTTACACACACGCAGTCATGCACAAAGACATTGTTGACAATCTACACTGTTAAAAAAGTGCTACAGAAATAAAGATGACTTTGAATATATGGATTATAAGGACTCTCTGTAGGCGTGATGTATTTTATATAGTGCTGTCAAACGATTAATCGCATCCGAAATAAGTGTTTACATAATGTGAGCTAACTTGCATAAATATTGTGTGCATATATAAATAAATATATAAAATACTTAACAAAAATATTGACATATATTTTTATTTTTATTTAAAGCCGAAAGATAGTGAGTGAGTTATATTTACACACACACACACACACACACACACACACACACACACACACACACA
>CAIGQZ010019098.1:83578-106751 GCA_903798205.1 Danio tinwini
ACACACACACACACACACACACACACACACACACACACACACACACACACACACACACACACATATATATATATGTATTCTAAACACACATATGCACACATTCAGGGTTACTGCCGTTCACCTGGTGCTCGTCTGTGTTTGTTTCTGCTTCATATCACACACACACATTCAGGCGAGACACAGCAGGTAAAGACACGTTTCTTTATGCACATGTTTCAGTTCTGAGATTTTGGGTTTATTCCTGACGGTTTTTGTTTTTTTAAATAACATGTAGAACATCCAAAATTCATAAATGTTATGTTTGATTTGCTTTATCAGTTTGCGTTTGTAGATTTCGATTACAGTGCACTGTATTTTTAAAAGCTTTATATCTCTAAACTGAGTTTTTTCCTCATGCATCTGCACTTCAGGAGCTGAAATATCAAACATGTTCAAAATATATTTCATTCTGTGTGATTGCAGTAATCTCTGAATGACACAAATATTTCCAATTTATCTTAGGTTTAGATTTTTGTGCATGGCATTGTATGCAAGTTGACCTAATTTAATTAATTTCCCTAGTTAACCTAATTAAGCTAGTTAAGCCTTTAAATTGCACTTTAAGCACTGAATTCTCGTATCTTCCAAAATAAGTCGTAAAATATTATATACTGTCATTTTGGCAAAGACAAAAAGAATGAGTTATTAGAAAGTAGTTATTAAAACTATTATGTTGAAAAGTGTTGAAAATATCTGTCAAAATGCACTATATATGCAAAAATAAATAAATAAATACGTAAAATAAAGAAAAAATAAATAAAATAAATAAATAAATAAAATAAAAAAATTAATAAATAAAATAAATAAAAACAAAAAATACATAAAAAATAAATAAAATTAATAAATAAATACATAATAAAAAATAAATAAAATACATAAATAAATACATAAAAAATAAATACAGAAATACAGAAAAAATAAATAAATATATAAAATTAAGAAAAAATAAAGAAAATAACTAAATACATAAAATAAAGAATAAATAAATAAATTTAAAAAATAAAATAAAAATTAATTAAATAGAAATAAATTAAGACAATAAACAAATAAATACATAAAATAAATAAATAAAATAAACATTATTTCCTTTATTTCAGACTCTTAGTCCATATCCAAAAGCATAACAAATCACAAAATACACAATAAAATAAAATAAAATAAAGGAGGGCTAATAAGTTTGGCCTTTTCTAAATATTTTAGAATGTTTCGATATTTGTATTGTAAAAGAAGCGAGTGTTTGCACTTTTGTTAAATCTTGAATGGTTGTGCTGCTCAGTTGTCTTTGTTCTGAATCTCTTCCGGTCACTTTAGTGCTTTACATCCCCATCAAGACAACTAAATGGCTTTGTTGACAAACTTTAGCAAGTGATCAGCACTTCAAAGTCATCCAGAGCTCAGCATTGTGCTGTGCAACCCGAGTCTGTCTGAAATCTGCTGCGTGTGTGTGTCTGTCTGTCAGCGAGTGACTTTTGATGACCTCTGAACTCAGCCAATCATCTCTAACCTCAGTGCTATCTACTAAACATCTGGCCTTAGTGGGACTGATGCTAATTCTTCAATGCTAATTCATTCATTCATTTACCATCAGCTTAGTTCCTTGGTTGCCACAGCGGAATGAACCGCCAACTGTTCCGACATATGATTTACACAGCAAATGGCCTTTTAGTGACAACCCAGTAATGGGAAACACCCATACACCCTCATTCGCGCACGCACGCACGCACGCACGCACGCACGCATGCACACACACACACACACAAACACGCTCATACATTACGGCCAACTTAGTTAATCCAATTCACCTATAGTGCATGTCTTTGGACTGTGGGGGAAACCGGAGCCAACACAGGGAGAACATGCAAACTCTACACAGAAATGGCCCAGCCGGTACTCAAACCAGTGACCTTCTTACCATGTTGCGACAGTGCTAACCACTGCGCCACCATGCCACCCCAATGCTGATTCTTTATTGCTAATTCTTTGCACTTATAAAAGTGTTTCGCTCTTAGACTGTTGTCCAAGACACTGCAGAGAAACACTGACCTCAAACCAGCCAGACGCAGAGCAGTCTGTGTGTGTGTGTTTGTGTTGATGATTATCAGCACCACCGGGACAGATCTGGAGGATCAGATTCACTATACCACAAACCCTCGCTATTATGACAAAGCAGAATGAAGTCTTTATGTGCTGGCTAATGGTCCCTGTCTGAGTGATTAAAGGTAGAAACAGGCCAAACCAATGCTCACGATCATTTGTTTCACATTATTGCATTAATAATGTAATATTATTGCACATTTTGACTTCAAATATTTGATTGATTGATTGTATTACTTATTTAGAATTATAACTTCGTTTTAATATAAATTTTAACTCATTAACCTATAATTAAGAGAATTAAACATTAATTATTTTAATTGATTTAATTATTTTAAATTAATTTTGATATATTGAAATTATATTTGTTTTAAATGTAATTTATTAGATAATATTTGTTTTTGTTTATTTATGCAATATTTAGTTAAAATATACTTTTTATTTTAATTGATTTTATTATTTACATTTAATTTTGGTACATGGACATTACATTTTAAATAGAATATATGAAATATTTATTATATGTTACAATTTATAAAAATATTAATAATATTTTTGTTTATTTTTGTACAATTTTAAATAAGCTGAATGTACTAATATTAGCTTTTATAGATTTTTTAATAAGGTAATTAATTAGTGAGTATTAAATTTGTACATGTGTTCAATACTTAATTTGAATATTTGATTGGTTTATGAGTATTACTTATTTAAACTTTATTGTAATTGGTTTTATTATTTACATACCATTTTGATCTATAGAAATTATATTTATTTTAAATGTTATATATTAAATAATATTTGTTTATTTTGTACAATTTTGATTGAGTAAAACGCACTACGTAAGATTTTATTTTAAATATGATAACTTGTGAATATTTAATTTTTATATTTATTTGATATTTAATTTCAATATTTATTGATCGATTTATAAGTATACTTTACATTTTAATTGATTTTATTATTATTTTATTTGATATTATTTATTATTTGCTACATGGAATTTATATTTATTTTAAATGTAATATATTAAATATAAGGCTTTTGTTTATTTTTGTAAAATATAAAATGAGCTAAATGTATTTGAAAATTCTAATCAATTTATTAATATTTAATTTGTATATTTATTACACATTTCATTAGATTTTTTTTAAATGGCAATACGTAAAAATTTCCTAACATTTTTTTTTCACAGTAAAGTATAATTTACAATATAAATTTATTCTATGGCATATATGTGCCTGTTATGTTATTTTCTGTATCTTAATTGGTTTTGTTTATAGCTTAAGATAATATATAATATAATAATAATATATTACCTTTACCTTTTTGTCACCACTGGCTTGCATGGTTCGGGATCTGTAGAGCTGCGCATCGATGGATTTGCTCTTCAGTGTTTGGACTCTCAGTAGTGATTATTAAACCACACTGACCTGAGCTAAATTGAACTGAACTTAAACACTGAAAACTGAACTGACACTGTTTCAATTTACTATACTCTTCTATGTGAAGCTGCTTTGGCACAACATTGTAAAAGCACTATAGAAATAAAGGTGAATTGAATTGAATATACTAACTTTACCGAATAAGGAATTGTCATTTGTGAATTAGACTAGTAAAGTATTATTTACTATCATCATAAAAATACAAAATAAATTATTTATTAGAAATTAGTTATTAAAAAGTGTGTTTAAAATGTGTTGGAAAAAAAAATCTCTCTATTAGGCAGAATTTGGGGAAAAAAACATTCAAATTAAAAGTTCACAAGACGGCAAATCATTTTGACTTTAACTGTATCTTAGAAAGCGAGCGAGGGTTTACCACAGTAAATTTCAAAAATAGTAAGGCTTCTTTGTCATCTCTACAGCACAAAAGTCCCCACTTAGCTCAAGTATTACACTTTCTTTAATAATAAAAAACAAGGCATCAGGTTTAGCAGGTATGGTGACATTACACACACTGAAACTCTTCCGAAACCATCGTCTGTACACACACACACGCGCGCGCGCGCGCGCGCTTCTGCATGAAGATCTGTGTGTGTTTGTACTCTGACATTTCCCTCCTCCTGTCAGGAATCTGTGTTTTATGGTGCTGCGCTGTCAGGGTGAGCGATGGACTGGTGCATTGTGGGTAACAGCTGTGCACAGGTCAAGCGGCAAAAAGGAAGTCTTCTTTTTGTATGTTTATTTTGGTTAATAAAATATAAATATTTTAATCGCAATTATTAATTAACATTAATCATTAATATCAACAATTAACATTATTAATTTATTTTTAAATAACTTCAAATAAAATATCTGTAAAAATGTGTGTAATATATATATATATATATATATACACACAAAAATATATATTATTGAATTATAATTATTCTAGAAATATAATAAACAAATTCTAAATTATATACAAATATACATTTATAAATACTTTTTCAAGATTTTACTACATTAATGCTCCAGTAAAATAATTATATTATTTTTCAAATATATCCCACGAGCTATGTGCTTTAAAAAATGTATTGTAAATAGTTTTTATACAATAAATAGTTTTAATTAGTGTGTTTTCAATTGTTAAAATTTTTTGTTTTAGTTTGAATTAATTTATTTTTATTTAAATTCAGAGTTTGGTTAATTCGATAGTTTAATTTGTTTTGTAGCCAATTGAAAAAAGCAGGGTCATAATAAACAAACAAACAAACAAACAAAAAAAACTGCTTTAATTATAGCAAAACTAAAATTAATAATAAGACAAAAATACATATATTTAATGAGTATATACAGTATATATATTGTGTGTGTGTGTGTGTGTGTGTGTGTATATATATATATACACACACACACATACACACACACGCATACATACATATGTACAGTTGAAGTCAGAATTATTAGCCCCCCTTTGAATTATTTTTCTTTTTTAAATATTTCCCAAATGACTTTTAACAGAGCAAGGAGATGTATGTCTGATATTTTTTCTTTTTGAAAAAGTCTTTTGTTTTATTTTGGCTAGAATAAAAGCAAATACATTTTTTAAGAACCATTTTAAGGTCAAAATTATTAGCCCATTTAAGCAATTTTTTTTCCTATTGTCTACAGAACAAACCATCGTTATACAATATCTTGCCTAATTACCCTAACCTGCCTTAACCTAATTAACCTAGTTAATATCACTTTAAGCTGTATAGAAGTGTCTTGAAAAATATCTAGTAAAATATTATTCACTGTCATCATGGCAAAAATAAAATAAATCAGTTACTAGAGATGAGTTAATAAAACTATTATGTTTAGAAATGTGTTGAAAAAAATCTTCTCTCCGTTAAAAGAAATTGGGGGAAAAATAAACAGGGTGGCTAATAATTCTGACTTCATCGGTATATGCATATATATTATTAGCAACAATTCTGGTGCTGAGCAGATATTTGTGCCACTGGCATGTTTAGCATTGAGTGGTCAGTTAGTCAGGATTAAAGCTGAGCTTCTGGTCTTACACGTACACACACACACAGACTGGGTCTTGTTTCGCTCAGTCCCGCTTGAGTGTGTTTCTGCACATAAGCTCTGTTGACGGGGCCTGCTGGAGCTCTAATTGTTTTGGCTCCTGGTTTTCACTCATCATTTCTTTCTCTCTCTCTCTTATTACCTCACACTTGTTTTCTTTGCTTTCAGATTATGAAGAAACAAATGTAACACAATACTTTTCTCTTCCCGGCAACTTTGCTTTTGTGCTTTTTTTTTCCCTGTAAAAAGCCTCAAGCAATAACGTCTTTATCAACAGCTGTCTTATTTAAATCAACACATTTTCAATAGCAAATGCATGTCTTTGAATTAAATAGTCCCATGCGGGGGATATGCAAAGCGCCAGTTGCTTCAATGACACACTGACAGAGAAAAGGGATTATACATTATATTACAGTTAGACATTTTATTGTATTTTAGTGGTAACTTACTGGCAGCACTGTTGCCAACAACTGCCCATTTACAGTAACTCACCTGTTAATGTGTTTTACAATAGCAGTGTCCAACTTTTTCATTTTACAGCAAAAAAACTATATTGCACGCAACATCTTATGGTAAAATGCATTTTACAACATATACATTTTACAGTATGACAATTTTGACAGCAATTTACAGCAAATACCCCTTTACAGTAACTTATATTTAAATGTGTTTTACAGTAACAGTTTTTTTTTTCATTTTGCAGTAATATAGCCTTACCATAATTTCTTTTTATGGTTAAATGCCATTAACCACATATTTCTTTTACAGTATGACAGTAACTTTCCTGTAAATGTGATTTACAGTAGCAGGGCCCTACCGCAATTTCATTTTACAGTAAAATAGCCTAACTACAACTTCTTTTTATGGAAAAAGGTCCTTAACAACATATTAATTTTACAGTTTGACAATTGTATATCAATTTACCACAACTGCCTCTTAACAGTAATATGTTTTACACTATCAGGGCCCTTCCACATTTTCATTTTACAGTAAAAAAAGCCTTACCACAACTTCTTTTTATGGTAAAATGTTATTTCAATGCATTAATTCTACAGAAAATTTTACAAAAATTTTACAATTTTTACAGCAATTTACAGCAAATGTCTCTTTACAGTAACTTATCTGTAAATGTGTTTTACGGTAGCAGGGCCCTACCACAATAAAATTTTTACAGTAAAATAGCCTTACCACAACTTATTTTTAAGGTAAAATTCTCTGTGAAACATATTAATTTTACAGTATGACGATTTGACAGCAATTTACCACAACTGCCCCTTTACAGTAACTTACCTGTAAATGTGTTTTACAGTAACAGGGACCTACCACATTTTTATTTGACAGAAAAACAGCCTTACCGCAACTTTATTTTATGGTAAAATGCCCTTTACAACATATTAATTTTACAGTATGACAATTGTTACAGCATTTTACCACAACTGCCCCTTTACAGTAATTTACCTGTGAATGTGGTTTACAGTAGTGGTGTCCTACCGCAATTTAATTTTACAATAAATAATAATTTATGATAAAATGCCCTTTACAACATATACATTTTATAATATGACCATTTTTACAGTACTTTTACTGTCATTTATTTACATTTTACATTGGCTGTGCAAAACCTTTATTTTTAGTACTTACTATTGATTTTAATACCTTCCAAACAAGTGACTAATTTGTTCATTAACCGTCTAACTTTTGTCTTAAACTACAGTAGCAGAACTTGATTACAGTAGAATACAGCAAATCCCTTATATGCAGTAAATTATTGTGAACGTTTTAAAATGCCCCACAGGTCAACACATATTATAATAATATATGTGGTATTTTACAAGGCGTTTTTGCAGTAAATACCTGTAAAATTGCAGGAACGTCTAACAGTGTAGATTACACAACATTTAACAAACAGCGATATGCTGTTTTTCCTCTAAATATCAATGTGGACTAATCTTTGTGCCCTTCAGATGAAATCTTCTGATCTTATCAAGCAGGGCTTCTTTAGAGTTCAGGAAGGCTGGACAGAGGTTTTACATGATCCCCGTTCACCTTTCTGGGGTCCGGCAGGTGTGTGTTGACATGTGAAACACTACGCCGCAGTCTGAGAGCTTTGTCCAGACCCAAGAGGGAGGGAAGTGGACTTTGCCCTTAGACTACAGATCTGCCACAGAAAGACTCTTTCTTCCCTTAGACCTTGTTTTTCTTTCTTGTTTCTTTTATCCACTTTGCCTTCAAGTCTAAAAACACCACCCTAATGTTCGGCTGGCTTATCTTTCCGTCTTTCCCCGCATGGTTTACGCCTTATTTTCATCTTTTAACCTCTCTCTCTCTCTCTCTCTCTCTCTCTCTCTCTCTCTCTCTCTCTCACACTCTTTGTAGTGTATTAGTCATCTTCTCCAGCTCCAAGACTTTTCAGGATCCCATTGTGAAAAATCTCTTCTCACTGATCTGAGGTGTTGTTCATCAACAATGCAGGATAGCTAAAAAGTCAAACTGTATTTCATAACTCAAAATTAAAACCCCTGAAAGTTGGCATGAAAGGAAGAATTGGGAAGCATATAGGAAATATTGTCCCTTTTCCCTTTATAGTGATGTACATACAATAGAAACATTCCTGAAATGAGAAAATAAATAATAGTAATGCTAACAAAACAAAGGAAGATTGAGGAATGTACGAAAGCAAGACAGAAACGAGACAAGCCCTGATAGCCCTGCCGGCAGCTAGCTCTCTGCAACTCTCACATGGTCGCCCACTGAAGCTAAGCAGGGTCAGTACCTGGATGGGAGACAACATGGGAAAGCAAGCTTGCTGCCGGAAGTGGTGTTAGTGAGACCCACAGGAGGCGCTCAATGCCTGTGGGTTCTAATGCCGCAGTATATTGATACTGTGGTCGTAAAAAAAATCCCAGGATGTCCTTCGAAAAAGAGTAGGGGTTTAACCCCGGCATCCTGACCAAATCTGCCCACTGGCCTCTGTCTATCATGTCCTCCTAACCATCCCAATATCATAATTGGCTTCATCACTCTGTCTCCCCACCACCAATCAGCTGGTGTGTGGTGTGCGGTCGGGTGCAATATGGCTGCTGTTGTGTCATCCAGGTGGATGCTGCACACTGGTGGTGGATGAGAAGATTCCCCCCAATAATGTGTAAATTGCTTTTGAGTGTCCAGAAAAGCGCTATATTAATGTAAGAAATGTATTATTATTATTATTATTATTATTATTATTTCATGTGACCAGAAGTTAAGAAAAGTAATTTCAATTGGCGAGGGAAGAATATGATATTTGATTAAAGATTCTGAGGGCAAATAATGAAGAGCACAGATACATCTTTTTTTAACAAGCACTACCACAGTATATAGATATAAAAATAAGAAGAGTAATTTTTGATTTCATTCTGCATTTAGCAAAAGACTCTGGATTTAGCTGCCTCACCTCTAATATCAGACAAATTCAATTGAGGACATTCCCACGGTACACTGGGAGCCAAACACCATGGGACAGCAATGACCCATGACCCCCTCATGATTAACTGCCCATAAACCACTGTGCTCCACCTGTTATCGGGTTATCTGGAAGGTCTACATCTTTTTTTTTCCATCACCGCCTCTAGTAAAACAACTAATCAAGTCTCAGGGATTGTAAAGCGTCACGTATCGCTGAACGGTGCATGCATTGTGCTTTCATTCACCCTTGTTGATTCCAAGAGCACAGATCATAGTGCTCAGTACTAGAATAACAGGTATATGGTGTCAAAACACGTCAGAGAGACTAAAGCCAACACAAGAGAATCAATATTAGAGCCCAAACATAACAAAACACTGGCCTTTTGAACTGTAAGTATTCTTCTTTCCAAGTGCCGGCATTTCAAACACATTTTTCCAGTTTTGTGCTGAGCAAAAGTTTCATTAAATAGGAATAAACACAGGCAGACCAAACAGCACACATGTAATAAGCTGAAGATTAGTTTCAGACAACTATGCGTGTGCTTGGCAGCAGGCCAGCCTTTTTTCCACTTTATTTGCACAGAGTGCAACTAAAGCCACTGTCAAAAGACAGACACTTGCATCACAGCCAGCAAGTCAATGGGACGGAGCAAGAGGAATGTCTAAACCTGCTCCACTGCTTTATAGACATAGAGGGAATAAATTACAAAGGACAGGCAAATCATATATTTCTCTTGCTCTATCTCAAGATGACTGTCCTTGAATGAACTTAAAAAATTAAATGTGTTGCTGATAAAGGTGACAACATGTACAGTTTCTGTAACACATACAAACTGGTTTGGGGCTGTGTCATAGATTATAAAGTAATAAATCCTTTTAAAATTGGAGTTGCTGAGTTCTTAACCAGTTGGAGTTTATGGAGAAGTTTAGAGGAAAGCCCAGTGAGAACACTGTTACAGTAGTCAATGCTTGAGATTACTAGTGCATTAATTAGTATTGCAGTATTATTAGTTGTGAGAAAAGAACGAAGAAGACTAATGGTACACATAAGGGAAATGCAATACACATAATATTATTGATATGTCCTTCAAAAAAAAAGGTTGCTATCTTTAATAACACCCAAACTCTTGACCTTCTGAGAAGGACACATTGCATTGCTATAAATATCTACAACGAGACAATCGGTTTTAGCCAGAATAGATTTGGTGTCAATGAGCAATACTTCAGCATTGTCACTATTTAGATTTTATTAATGGGACGACTTTCCCAGAGATGCAGCTGTAAGCACATACGCTGTGTAAAACATATGCTGGATAAGTTGGTGGTTCATTCCTCTGTGTCGACCCCAGATTAATAAAGGGACTAAGCTGAAAAGAAAATTAATGAATGAACAATGGGACAAGACCCAGATTTTAAAAAGAGCTAGGTGTTATTTTCAAATTTCTTGAAAAAATAGCCAAGGGGTAGTAGATAAGTTATTAATAGGAGTGGGCCCAGCATTGAACCCTGTGGAACATCAGTATAACTGTATGGGATCTTGTACAAATGTACAATTGTATACACTTTGTCACCTCAAAGAGCCAACACTGATTGACTTTCATTTGCTGTTGGCAAGAATACGCCTTGTAATAAAATACATTTTCACAAAGTTCTTTACAAAGTTACACTGACACAACTTTCCATCAGCCAAGACAGGACAAAATAGATTTCAAGATGTTGTCTAAATAACGGGATCACCAGTAGGGCACCAAGAGTGATGCTTCAATAATGCAAAAGGAGAGAACATAATAATTCCTCTATCTCTCTGTACTGTCCAATAAAACTGAGTGAGAGAATTTCACCTCAGCGTGAACCTCTGTCAAGAAACCCCCCACACTGTCCCAAAGAGAAACAGAAGGAAGAAAATCGTAAGGGAGAACGAATGTCTCCACCCCTCCTTTCAAGGCCAGATACTACAGCGACTGATCTCACAGCAAATGATAAACTGTTTCCCCTGCTCACTTCAGTCTCTCAGCTTCATATCCCTTCATCTTTCTTGTTCTCGCTTTCCTCCCTGACTCTCACATTCCTCCCTAAAGGTGTCTGAGCTCATCCTATAAGCTCTGTGTCTGGTGCTCAAGGTCAAATCTTTGTCAGAATTTGATATAGACTAACATCACAAACAATAACATCCAGATATACTCTGCATCTCTATCCAAGATTATTTGTCAGTGGAATGGCTCACAAAGCAAAGGGAGGGCAATGTCAACAATTGCACTTATATAACATCCAATCATTCCTGAAAGATTAGGATGCCCGAGAGATGATGCCTGTTGCCAGTAATTCGGAATTTAAAATGTTTTGTTAACAATAAGAAGGTCAACATCACCCAGTGTAAGGTTTCAGCAGACCTGTATGTCACTGCTAAAACCTATTGTCTGAGTACAACAGCGTCAAAAGACCTTGCCTTTGATCATCCGTTGAAAGCACTTGGTTTACAGCAACCCACATAAAAAGACTGACCTCAGACTTTGGAAAGCAGAGAAACAAAAACCATGGCATATATTCCCGTATGCCTTGAATTTGCTAATGAGAAACAAGAAAAGAACTTTATCAGTCAATCAACTGTGTGCAAATGACCTGAAAACCAAAGTCAATGATTCGTGCCATTCCTAAACTTGTGTCTAGACAGGTTTATGTTATAATAAGTCTAAAGATACATTGTGCATATGCTTACTTGTTTTTCTTGTTTCATTACAGACCTGAAGGGGTGAATGTATGCAGCAATATGAAGCTCTTACTTCCTCTACTGCTGCCCCTCCTCTTCTACCAACTCTTACCATCTCCAGTATTGGCTGACACCTGTCCAGACAACTGTACCTGCCAAGTTCAAGACTCTATATTCTGCTTTAACCGCAAAGACACAAAAATGCCCAGCGAAGTACCCACAACAACTAAGAATCTATATGTGTTCAAGAATGGCATTGAGTCACTTTCTCAAGAGGATTTTGTACATTTGGGCAACTTGGAGATGCTGGATCTAAGTCAGAATAAGTTGACAGAACTGCCAGATCACGCGTTTGAACCTCTGTCTTCTCTTAACAACCTGGATCTTTCAGCTAACCAGATCGTCCACATTTCCAAGGACAGCTTTGCGGGACTGGAACTTCTGGAAAGATTATATCTCTACAGCAATCTTATAGAGAGCATCCATCCTGCAGCTTTTGATGGACTACATGAGTTGCTGGAGCTCAAACTGCAAGGAAACAAACTGAAAATATTGCCTGCTCTGAAAATGCCCCATCTGCTTCTGCTAGACCTACGGTTCAACAGTATCCCCTCACCAGGTCCAAACGACCTGCAGACGCCCAAGTTGGAGTCACTGAAACTGGGAGGACTCGGGCTTAGCACTCTGAATGAGGAGCTCTTGGGAAGCTTTAAAAACCTCCATGAGCTTGACATCTCCAACAATCAGTTAACTGCCTTTCCAGTGGTACTGAGGGAAGCAAAGGGCTTGGTTTCTCTTGTTTTGGCTGGGAATCCTATGGGACCTCTAAATTGGGAAGACTTTGAGAAACTTACAGAGCTTCATGAGCTGGATGTCAGTAATTTAAGCTTGCAAGGCTTGCCGGAGACCTTAGCCCAGCTCTTACCTCACCTAAAAAGACTGACTGTTGCGGAAAACCCTTTCAACTGTCTTTGTAATCTGGCTTGGTTTCCTAGTTGGCTGCGAACTAAGCAAATTCAGTTGGGCAGGACAGAAGAGACACGCTGCCACTTTCCTCCTCTAAATTCTGGGAAGGTGCTGGAAAGATTGGGACACAGAGAATTTGGATGTCCGATTACCACAACCATTACAACTCGGATGGTAAAAAGCACTGCGGTACCACTAGCTCCCTTCACCAGTGTACCAAGTACAACTTATGCAATTTTCCCTCCTAAACCTAGCGATAAGCCCTTTACTGAAACTGACAATGACCCTGCACCTCCCACTCCCAGCACAAGTATCGACCCAGAGCTGAGATCAACTTTCTGTCCATCCAATATCTGCCTAAATGGAGGAACTTGTTGGCTGGACAATGAAGGGCATGTGGAATGCATTTGCGTATCTGGAACATCAGGTACATATTGTGAAAAGGAGGAAGATCCACTATTACTCCCTACAGAAATCCCTTCAGAACCTGAAATTATCGCAAAGAAGGTAACTAGCTCCTCAATACACTTAGACCTTCATCGGTACATTAATATGCACCCCAACATCCGAGGAGTTAAGTTAACTTACAGAAACCTTTCTGGACAAGACAAACGTCCAAAGCAACTGAGTGTTCCACGCTATTATGAGGACTACACTCTGCGTGGGCTTCAGCCAAACTCAACATATTCTGTATGTGCCAGTCCACTGGGTGAAGCTGGGAATGTGAACAGAGTGTGCACAGAGGCCCAGACAGTCAGTCTGCAACTCGCTCCCACTGGAGCTCGACTGGAGGACCCAAAGCTCACTACAATGCTCATCCCTGCACTCGCCATCCTTCTTCTGCTAGTCCTAGTGGCTGTTGCTGTTGGCGTAGCATGCTACATGCACAAAAAGAAATCAAAGGGACACCTGGACTTAGAATGTGATCCATCACAGCTGGAGCTGGAGGGTCTGGACAATGGGGCCCTACCCCAAAAGCAAGAGATTATCACCTGTCCGTCAACTGTACAAAATGGTGGCTTGGACTACAAGGTGCCTCTCATGGAGGAGCATTGTACTGCTAACAACAACATGAACAGTTTGAAACCCTCATATTTCTGATGATTGCAAAAGGTTTGTGACTTACTTGCATGCTAAAGCATGAATAATACAGCCTTACAGGGTACCACAAAGGACAGCCACCAGCAACAGCTGCCTTTAGGTGATTCCTGGTGCTGTAAGGGCATTTCTGTCAAAATTACATCTTCCTAAGTGCCTTTTATAATCTGAAAGACTCTACATGCCAAACTTTCAACTAAAGATTTCTAAACGGCTGCCATTTATAAAAAAGGACTTATGGCCGACTGAAAAAAAAATGTAGGTGAAATTGTCAAGTGTAGCACCTGTGTGCAGCTCTGAGAAGCTCCATTAACTGTGAACCGAAAGCCCTGAATAGGAGTGGGCAATTGAAGAAATTGAAAATATGAACTTTCTCAGTAACCATGACGCTGTGTGTAACTGATATGTGTCGTTTCTTTGTTTGTTTGTTTTTATCTGTAACTTTTTTTGGTAAATGTTTTTTGTACAAATATGTGACTGTTACCAAGGCGGCTGCTCTTCCCCCATATCTCATGACTTAACAAAAGCAGACAAAACACCAGATTAAAAACTTTGAAGATTAAAATGTACTTGTGCCACTAAGTGAATCAAAGGCTTTAGTTTAGAAATGTCAGACAGTCTAAGCAGTTGAAAGTCAGTATCCAGACTTGAAACCAAATCCCTCCTCTATGTTTTAGCCCCTATAACCCCAGAAAATGAGACAAAACTCAAGCTAAATGATTGAAAGGCAGATTACTACACATTGTGTTCAATTTTAAACACACATTAGTCTTGAAATATATTTTTGGAAACTACAAATCAATGGGATCTTTTTTTTTATTATTTATTGATATACCAAAAAAGGGCTCTCATAGATCACAGTTCAAGACTTGTGTGTCAATCGGCACAATTAGTCGTTGCCCTATTTACATTACTTGGTTTTCATCTGCAGTCAACACCCATTTGCCTAAAGACAAGTCTATATGTTCAAAAAACATAAAAGCATATGTTTGGATAGCTTAAAGCATGAAACACACCAAAGGAGATTGGAAAACAAGTAAAAACGCACACACTCCAACTCTGACCAAAAGCCTCTCATTAGTGTAGTGATAAAATGAAAGAGCAACTGATATCTGTGAAACGTATTTAATCTGTAGATTCAAGAAAATTGACTGCAAATTGCCAAACTGAGACAGTGGGGAGCTGTGCTGATTCACCTCTGTGAGGAAACGTGTTACTATTTTAGCACTTGTTCTACAATCTGTCAAATGATGTTTCCCCCCAAAATAGTGTAAAAAACGGATCTGCAACCTTCTACTTTAAGGAAGAACTTTTTTTATTGAAAATACTTTGTTGTTGTCATTGTTGAAATATCCAAACTGGAAAAAAACAAACCTAAATCTCAAAAGCAGTATGAAGTATTAAAAATATTGGTGAATATTTTTGATAAGATCTGCCTCTGATGTTCCCTGTTTTAATTTGGGAAGCTTTTTTATATGCGTTCTTTTGTCTATATGGAAATGTATGTATATGTATGATGTATGACTTTTGAAAATATGCAAATAAAAAATAAATAAACTACTCGTCTTTTTTTTAAGGGCACCTATTTTACCCCTTTTTTAAGATTTAACATAAGTTTTTGTGTCTCCAGAATGTGTCTGTAAAGTTTCAGCTCAAAACCCTCATCAGATTATTTATAATACCTTTTAGAATGTTGGGATTTTCTGCTCTAAACAACCATGTAGCTGTTTTTGTGGCCTATGCCTTTAATGCTAGCTATCCCAGCCCACCATTCCAACGTGCCTGTTAGAGTGTGCCTCAATCTCTGCCTCAGCTGCGTCAGATAAACAGCACAGTGGCAAACATGAAGGAAGCAGATCTCATGTAACGTTTGTGAGAAATACTACAGTAAGAACTTTCCCGATGATTATCTGATGTATTTGTTGTGGAATTAATTCAAGCCTTTCGATGAGTCACACACAATGTTGTTACGAAGTTCATACACACACAGAGAGCGTGTTTAACTTTGCACTACATTTTTGCACTGACAAAATACACATTATTATCCACTTCTGTATGGACATTCATTTTGTTAATGTCCAAAATAAATCTGATTCAAAGTCCACAAACTGAGATTGAAGCATCTTCTTTTATAATTGTACTGACATGGGGCTGTGGTGATACAGTAATGATGGTAAAATCACTGTAATTCACTGTTTTATAAATGTTTCATACTTGTAAAACGCATTCTTGATCACATTTGATGTTGATTGATGATCACAGAGCCATGAACAGATCTTTTAATCCCAGTTGCTTTGCGCACGTCCTGTCTTGTTGATATGATTATACGCATGGAGACATGTTAATACGCTGCTGTCAATCAATTTGATGGGCGGGGAAAGCACACTTCTACATCACATTGCAGTGGGCCTCAAAATGAGAGGGATTTGGATCCTATTTTAACATCAGGAAATAAAAAAAGAGACTTATTGTGTTTATATCACCCCAATATGACTGTGGACAAACTATACCTATACACAGTTCTGTCCAAACAGCTCCAACTCTAATTACCAACAGAGTCAATTGGATGTACTGATGTTGATCATACGCCTTTGTTTAATGTGTTTCTGCAATGAGATTTAATAGATTTTCTGTTCCAGTTCCAGTAAATGTGTTCGCATCCTCAACGCCATCAACAAACACAAGCTTTTATGTGGAATTCAAGCAGTGCCAGGAACTGCTAATAGATTTCCCCTTTTATAGAGAAAGCTGAAGGAAATTTTATTGAAAAAAACTAATCTAATAGTTGCTGTTTCTCCTCCAGCGACGTCACTAGATTGAATCTAATGAGCATTGTTTGTTAACTCACACACATCCTTAAATTGACCACCCACCTGTTTTACAGGTACATTTGGAAGAGTTTGCTCATCCACAGCCATGCAGCGGCAATCTGTT
Organism: Danio tinwini; assembly: GCA_903798205.1. Taxonomy (NCBI): domain Eukaryota; kingdom Metazoa; phylum Chordata; class Actinopteri; order Cypriniformes; family Danionidae; genus Danio; species Danio tinwini. Next base: position 100,355 of record CAIGQZ010019098.1, read on the forward strand.
GCGGATTAGACCAACACAAACACATAAACCGGCCCACCGCTGTCCATTGCTAACAGCGTTTCCATCAGTAATGAGCGCAATCATGTCAAACAATTAAAATCTCTCACACAGCCCGGCCTATTAACTCTAACTGAGGGAACAATAACATCAGTTATTGTTTGGCCAGAAAGTTTGGCCAGAAAGTGAACAAGCACACGTCAGTCACATTCGCATGTGTGTGTGTTTTCCAGCTCTTCAATAAAAGGCCTCCTTTATCCAGTGATTTTAAGAGAGCTGGTCGTCTGGCCGAGCGCCAAAAACAGAGCGGCTCAAAGGGTCTATTGTCAACAGCCGAGCTGACTTTTTCAAATTATCTTCCAGAAAATTCCACAGAAAATTACTGCTGAGTAAATATTGTTCTGCTGCTTGTGTTTTTTGTGGAGGTTTGGTTTCAGTTGTGGGCTGATGACGCAGACTGAACACACACTTGTGTGTCTGAGGAAAAGAAAAGCGCTTTACTGTTCATTATAGGCAGAAATACTCTACTGATATATACACGCAGGTGAAAACAAGAGTTAGAGAGGTAGAGAACAGGTAGAGAGACATATTTAATTATCAGGTAGAGAACATATTTAATTAGACCAGTGGTCCTCAAACTTTTTTCATCAAGTACTACCTCAGAAAAAAATTGTCTCTGCAAGTACCACTATAATGAGCAGTATTGAAATATAGTAGCACAGGCCCAGTAAAGCAGCTACAGCTCTGTACAGTTCAAAAACAAGACAAATTAATTCCTATTATTAAGAATAGTTATTATTGTCGGTCAATTTAAACATTACAAATAGTTTGAACATTAACTCTGTACTGTGCTTATATTTAAAAAACAAAACAAAAATAGATAAAAACGTCAAGATTTAAATTAAAATGTGCTTTTAAAAGTTAAAAATGGTAGGTTATTGTTCTTAAAAAGTAAAAAAACCCTCCTGTACTTAAGTGTAAAGTGTTAACATATAGTATAAACACCTGGAAATATTGCCTGGTCCTCATAAATATAGGCTATATGTCATTATATTCATATATGAACCATATTTGATAATCTTTTAAATGTATGTAGCATGTGCATATGACATATTTGATTCCTCCGCCATTGAATAAGACCAATTTATTTTGGTCTGTAAATTATAGAATAGTTAATAATAGTTAATAATAAATATCTAATAATATATTAATACTAATTATAGTTACATTTTACTGTTTAAAACAAAACAACCAGAATGGCCACATGGGCATTAATGTACTGCAGAGGTTTTAAACTCAAATTTGGCAGGGGACCATTTCAGTGACTGACGATTCAAGGGCCGCTTTAACATTCAAGCACATGAAAAAATGGATAAAATTGATGCATGTTAGGATAACAGACATGACGTTTATATTTCAAGCATTACCTGTCACCAGTGATAATGCAAATCACCATGTTTATCGTGTCACACATCAGCTGCTGAAATATATCTGAGGTTGTTCTGTTTATGGTCGAGCGTTAGACACACACTCAGTCATTCTTCCACAGAGTATATATGCAGTGAAAACTCTTTATTTTGTTTCTTGTTGTACATATTGTAGAGGTACTTTAAATCGCTATGAAAATACTACAAATAATTGGCATAATAATTATTATTTTGTCCCAATCAATTGTTTTGTCCCAATAGCGTAAGAACAACAGAAACAGTTTGGGTAACTTAAGTGACTTTACTGGCAATCGTTCTTCTCAATATCTTTCTTTTTTGTAAAACTACAAAAGAAGAGGGGGAAAGTATGTACATATTCACGTTTACTTTAACACGTTCAATTCAACTAGCAGTACCTATGGCACAAATCATCTCAGACTGGTTTCTTGAACAGGACAATGAGTTCACTGTACTCAAATGGCCTCCACAGTCACCAGATCTCAATTCAATAGAGCACCTTTGGGATGTGGTGGAACAGGAGATTCGCATAATGGACAAAATCTGCAGCAACTGTGTGATGGTATCATGTCAATATGGACCAAAATCTCTCAGGAATATTTGCAGTACCTTCTTGAATTTATCCCACAAAGGATTAAGGCAGTTTTGAAGGCAAAAAAAGGTCCAACCCGGTACTAATAAGTACATAATAAAGTGGCCGGTGAGTGTATATATTAATTTCAGATATGTACTAATCTGTTGTAGAGTGAAAAAAACAGCTCATCCATCACTGTATTCCTCTGTTATTCACTGTATTTTTATTCTGCTGCTGCCTGTGAGGTTTGTGTTTGATGTGGTGATACAGAAGCAGGAAAACAGACTGACAACATCGCATGACTGACCGTGGTCACGAAAATCCCTGTTACACTAGAGGAAAACATGCAGGGCCATGAAGAAACTTTACTCTTTACTCGTATCAGAGTCCCTACAGCCAAACCACACAGAGCAGTTTACCAGCAGTTCAAAATCTTTTAAGGTCAACACTTAAAAACAGGTCTTCTACTTTTTAATAATGTTCATGTAAATTATTGTGAAAAGCGCTATGCAATTAAACTTGAATTGAATAGAATATTTATTATTATTATTACCTATTATTCACTAACAAATCTTTCGAATTGAAATACGACTATTAAAATTATTCCATTCTTATTGTTACATGTATATGTCAGTCAATCAATCAATCAATCAGTAATTAATTAATATATTTCAATGAGTTATTCATTTACTCAATATTTATTTCATTCATTCAATCCAGCAATCAATAAGTTAATCTGTAAATTTATTCAATTAACTCAATTAATCAATTCCATCATTCAAATTAATCATTTAATGCGTTAACCAGTCAATAATTCACTCAACCAATCAAAAAGGCCATAATTCATTTAACTAATCAATTAATAAATAAATCAATAACTAATCAATTAGTTCAATCAAATAACCAAGCGATGAGTCAATCAATCATTCAATCAAACATTAAATCATGGAGTCAATGGTTCAATTAACCAATAAGTCAACCAGTCACTGTTAATTCAATCAATCAATGAGTCAATCATTCATTCAAATGTTCAATGATTCAATCTTTCAATTAAAATCGAGCCAACTACTCAATTATTAACTCATTTAATCAATAATTGAGTCAATCATTTATTTAAACAATCAATCAATGAGTCAACCACTCGTTCGTTCAATCAGTCAATCAACCAATAAGTCAATCAGTCAATAAATCATTCATTCAATCAATCAATAAGCCAATCAGTCAATCATAAAATGGATTATTAAATGAGATAATCAATCATTAATTAAAACAATCGATCAGTGAGTCAATGGTTCAATCAATTAATCAATAAGTCAACCTGTAAATTGGTAATTCTATCAATCGATGAGTCAATAATTCATTCAAATACTCAATGATTCAATCATTTAATCAATTAGTCAACCAGTCAATCATTACCTCATTTAATTATGAGTTAATGATTAACTGATTAATGATTAACTCATTTAATTATTTAATTATTAAATGAGTCAATCATTTATTCAAACAATCAATAAGTCAATCAATCATTCATTTAAATAATCAATCAATGAGTTAGTCATTCAATCAATGAGCCAACCATTAAAAGAATCAATCAATAAATAAGCAAATAAATCATTCATTCAAACAATCAATCAATGAGCCAATCTGTCAATCATGAACTAATTAAATCAATGAGATCATTTCAAGCAATCAATTATTGAGTCAATGGTTCGATCGATCAATCAATCAATAAGTCAACCAGTCAATTGTTAATTCATTTAATCAAATAAATCAATCATTCATTAACATATTCAATGATTCAATTATTCAATTAATAAGTCAACCAGTCAATCATTAACTTGTTTAATCAATAAACGAGTCGATCAATCATTTATTCAAACAATCAATCAATGAGTCAACTATTCAAGCAATCAATCAATCAATGATTATTAATCAATAAATCTATCAATCAATCAATGAGTCAACCAATCATTTCTTAAAATAATCAATCAATAATTTAATCATCCAATGGATGAGTCAACCATTCATTCAAACAATCAATCAACGAGCCAATCGGTCAGTCATAAATTCAATTAATCAATAAGATTATCAATCAATTCATTCATTCAAGCAATCTGTCATTGAGTCAATGGTTTAATCAATCAATAAGTCAACCAGTCAACTGTTCAATCAATCGATGAGTCAATCATTCATTCAAATACTCAATGATTTAATCGTTCAATCAAAATCTAATCAACAATTTATTTACTCAATAAATAAGCTGATCAATCATGCATTCAAACAATCAATCTATGAGTTAACCACTCAAGCAATCAATGATTCATTCATTCATTTAACCAATGAGTCCATCAATTATTTATTAACGTAATCGATCAATGAGCCAATCTGTCAATCATGAATTCAATTAATCAATGACATAATCAACCAATCATGAATTCAAACAATCAATCGCTAAGTCAATGGTTCAATTAACTAATGAGTCAACCAATCAACATGAACTAATTTAATCAACAAATGAGTCGATCAATCATTTTTTCAACCAATCAATCAATGAGTCAATCACTAAAGCAATCAATCAACGATTCATTCTTCTATTCAATCGGTCAATCAATCAATGAATGAGTCAGTCATTCAATCAATAAATTAACTAATAAATCAATTATTTAATAAATGAGTCAATAAAACATTCATTCAAACAGTCAATCGATGAGCCAATGGGTCGATCATGAATTCAATTATTTAACGAGTCATTTAATCATTCATTCCAACAATCAATGATTGAGTCAGTGGTTTAATCAATCATTAAGTCAATCAGTCAACCAACCACCAACAACGTTTATGGATATGTCAAAACCATCATCAACCATTCCTTCAAATATTCAATGATTTAATTGTTCAATCAATGAGTCAACCAGTCAATCATTAACTTGTTTAATCAATTAAAAATTAGTTGATCAATCAGTAATTCAAACAATTAATTAATGAATCAACCATTTGAGCATTCAATCAATAATTTATTCATACTGTATATTCAATCGGTTATTCAATCAATAAATAAATCAATCATTTAATAAATGAGTCAATAAATCATTAATTCAAACAATCAATCAATGAGCCAATCTGTCAATAACAAATTAAATTAATTAATGAGTCAATCAATCATTCATTCATTCAAAAACCAATAAGTCAACCAATCAATGAGCCATCTTTCAATCTACCAAGAAGTCAACCAACAAACCAACCATCAACAACGTTTAAGGATAGGTAAAAAGTCAGGAAATTGAGGAGCTAGTCTTTGGTTTTATCAGATTTCCTGCAGTAAAGCCCCACGGCTCAGTTCATCAGCAGTTCACGCTGACACTGATGAGGAAAAACTTTCAAATAAAGACATTCATCCCACAAATATACACCCTAGTGTTTTCTACATAGACTAGAACGTCTGTACGAGCCGTATGGATTGGCCTCTCGCAGGGTCTGATTCGGGCCCCGGACCACAGGAATGCTGACGCTTGCAGAGCAGATAGAGAAGATGAAGACTGGAAAGACTGGAACCATAAAGACAAATACAGCAAATGAAGGAATAATGGCAGAGGAATGCAGTGAACACTGAGCTCTGCATGAGGCGTGGGGATATTGCCAACCACAAATAACAGGCAACACAGAAGAGAATGGAGGAGGTTTAACTTTCCCAATAATAAGAAGAGGACATAACAATAGAAAAATATGGGGACCAAAAAAAAAAAAAAAGTCGGCAAAAATGGGAAACTTTTCATGCGCTTGCTTGTATTTCTACAGTGTTTTGGAACTGTAAAATGAATTTGAAAACGAGTTACAAGGTGGAAGTTTCAGTGCCACTACTGTCGTGTCCATGTAAACACCCAAAAATGAGAGTCTATGAAAACAGTGTTGCCATGGTACAAGTTTAGAAAGGTGTAGATTAGTACCGCAAACAAGCACACAACAATGATTGAGTCTGTGCTATTGTTGTTGTACTGTTTGCTAATGATCTATCAGAAAAGTGTGGATTTACTTCAAATTACAACAATATCTAATTACAACCAAATTACAACCATATCACAGGTACTATGTACACTAAAAAGCCAGTAAATGCAATTATATTAAGTCAAAAACTGCACAACAAAAATAATAGTACCCCCATGGTCCAAAATAAGTTTTTTTGACCCCCAATAACATTATATGGTAACTTCATTGACCTTGATTAGAGTATAATTTACTTTCAATTATATAAGTAAGTTTGTAATAACACCCAGTAACACTACACAATTTTTACAATTTCATTGAGTGTCTTAAAAAGGGTTAAATAACAGAAATGCTGTTTCCACGTGACATTTCAGTAAGACACATTATATATATATATATA
>CAIGQZ010019098.1:106851-122357 GCA_903798205.1 Danio tinwini
GTATATATATATATATCATTATTGGCCATGCAATTGGTAATACCCAGATTTTCCCCTTTAATTTAGGCTTACATGTCTTTTGTTTGTTTTTTTTTTACATTGAATGTGTTATAGCCATTGAACTGCATTTATGGTTGTCAAGAGTATCGACTTCGATACAAATTGGTACTGAAATGTTAAAAACATTTGAGCACTGCTGAGCACTTTCTGAAACAAAAATTTCAGTAACGATTGGCACAAAAGTCAATACGTCTGACCTTAAAAAACAATCAATCATTGAGTCAATGGTTCAATCAATCAATAAGTCAACCTGTAAATTGGCAAGTCAATCAACCGATGAGTCAATCATTCATTCAAATACTCAATGATTTAATCATTTAATCAATTAGTCAACCAGTCCATCATTAACTCATCTAATTAACAAATGAGTCAATCATTTATTCAAACAATCAATGAGTCAACCACTCAAGCAATTAATCAATAATTAACAGCAAATCTTCAATTTTGGGTGAACTGGTGTTTCAGAAATGTTTTTCTACTTTTGTTCTGAAATGTTAGCAGGACATTTTTTGTACCGATTGGTACCATATTCGATTTGACAACCCTAGAAAAGATTATGATTACAGCTAAAAATCTTCTTCAACATTCTACAAATGAAAAATAAGGAATCAGGGTAACACTTTACAATAAGGTTCATTAGTTAATGCATTTACTAACATGAACTAATCATGAACAACACTTGTACAGCATTTATTAATCTTATTTCAACATTCACTAATGCATTATTAACATCCAAGTTCATGCTTGTTAACATTAGCTAATGCACCGTGAATTAACATGAACTAACAATGAACAACTGTATTTTCATTAAATAAGGTTAACTAACATGAACAAATGCTCTAGTAAATGTATTGTTCATTGTTTGTTCATGTTAGTAAATGCAATAACTAATAAACCTTATTGTAAAGTGTGACCGGAATCAACATCTAGATAGACTGAGGGCGAGTAAATTAACAGCAAATCTTCAATTTTCAACATTTCAGAAATGTTATTCTCGAATGTCAATACTTTTCACAACCCTAGAATAGATGGGCAAAAGGATGGGTAGAAATATTCTGGGTTAACTGGTGTTTCAGAAATGTTATTCTCATGTTGTTCTCAAATGTAATTCTCAAATGTTAGCGGGACATTTTTTTGTACAAATTTGTACTGACGTCCATACTTGTGACAACTCTAGAAAAGATAACAATTAAAAATCTGCTTTAACATTCTAAAAAATGTCATGTACAAAAAAGTCATGTACATCTTGGATAGACTGAGGGTGAGTAAAATAACACCAAATTTTCAATTTTGGGTGAACTGGTGTTTCAGGAATGTTATTCTCATTTTGTTCTGAAATGTTAGCGGGAAATTTTTCTATACTTTTGACAACCCTAGAAAAAAGCCGAAAAAAAGAGAAGAATAACAACTAAAAAGTAATCTACATCTTGGATAGACTGAGGGTAAGTGAATCAAATGTTAGCGACAAATGTTTCAGTACAGATTGGTACCGAAGTCGATACTTTTGACAACCCTAGAAAAGATGGGTAGAAGGAAATATTTGAGTTGACTGGTGTTTCAGAAATTTCTCATGCTGTTCTCAATTGCTAGTGGGACATTTTTAGTACCGATTAGTACTGACATAGATACTTTTGCATCTTTGTCAGTACAGTACAATACTTCTGTATTTTGCTTTCAGAAATGTTTTTCTCAAATGTTAGCAACAAATATTTCTGTACCGATTGGGATCGAATTGCATACATTTGACAACCCTAGAAAAGATTACAATTACAGTTAGAAATCATTTACCGATAAAAAAGTTATCTAGATCTTGGATAGATTGAGAGTAAATTAACAGCAAATTATCAATTTTGGATGAACTGGTGTTTCAGAAATGTTATTCTCATGTGGTTTTGAAAAAGTAGCGGGACAATTTGGTACCAAAGTCAATACTTTTAACACCTTTTTGATTTTTGACAACTCTAGAAAAGATAACAACAAAAAATCTTCTACCAATTAAAAAAAAGTCATCTATAATCTTGGATAGATTGAGGGTGAGTGAATAAACAGCAAATTTTACATTTTTTGTAAACTGGTGATTTAGATATGTTATTAAATATTAAATATTTCTGTACCGATTGGTACCGAAGTCGATACTTTTGACAACCTCGGAAAAGATTACGATTACAGCACTAAATCTTCTTCAACAGTCTACCAAATGAAAAAAGTCATCTACATCTTGGATAGATTAAGGGTGAGTAAATTAACAGCAACTCTTCAATTTTAGGTGAACTCTTTACTGCTAGCGTGGGAATGGCCAACCTGTTTTTGATTGTCAGACATTGGTTGTCAGTTTGGATTCATGTTTTTGGCTGACATAAAGAAGCACAGACCAGTAGATCGTGTTCAATCTATGAAATACAAGAGCTGGATTTTTCACACATCTGCGTCGGCATTATCTCACAGGTTTTTTAGAGCGTCTGAACGCAAATCATCAAAAGCAGGCCAGATGAAGCGAGTATGAGCTCATGAAGTTGAACTGGAAAACAAATGACAGTAGTGCATTAGTCAGTGTTTGAATGGTCTGACCTGGATCCACATCAACAAATCCGAGCAACTGAGCAAGCGAGAACACATTCACATGCTGGCTGAGGGTCTGGGGGGAGAAATGAGCTTCTTGGCGGAGCAGAAAATTACACATCGGCTAATTATCACTACATTCTCAAATAGGCAGAGATCCACCTTCAGGATAACACTTTTATGTGGTGTAAAATGTCACCTGATGTTATTAGAATTATTATAGCAACAGCAGTAATGATAATGATAATAATAATAATAATAATAGATAATTATTATAATTTGCTATTATCAGGGCTTGACATTAACTTTTTTGATCACCAGCCACTGTGCCTAGTAGTTTTCCACCATTACTAGCCACTCGCTATTTTCACTAGCCACAATTTTGTTATTGGGAAAATATATTTTATATGCATAAATTTGACTTTGGCATGCTAAAATTACTTAATTTAAACTTTGTGTTATGTCCACATGCCTCCTCATTCATTTCACTTTTTTGTGAGTATGACTCTGCTCAATGTGCATGAGCAAATGGGTTGTGGTTTCATAGTGTCGCATTGCAATTCGTTTTTATTTCACAGGACGTGCTCAACACTGAGGATTTACCAAATTTATCTCTGACCACCAAAAATAAATAAATAATTAATTCTTAGCCACAAATGTTAAATAAGATGTAAAAACATGCAAAATATAGGTGTATACATGCTCTTTTTATTAAACAAAACCTTTCTTTAAAAAAAAACAATTACATTAAAAAAATTATTATTGCCATTTAAAACTATGCACAGTAGCTTAGTCTGTCCAGGCTAAAGGTCTCTCAGATCACTAGTTAACTACACATACATAGGGAGTTAATCTCCTATTAAAGCAATGTTATTGTAACAATGATAATTAAAATATATTAACAAAAATAACTGTAAGCAAAAGAAACAGGTGAAAAACATACCGTGTGATAATAAAGGATGATCACGTACACATGGGTAACGTTAGGCCCATAATCTGTTCTGTTAAAAGAATAGTTAAAACAAAACCAGCAACCGCTGCTGCTTACAAAAAGACATATTTTAAAAACATCCGGAGCTTTTGGAAGCAGCAGGACTGTGTATGCACGAGCATCACTTTTTGTCCAGTCTATTTGAAAGAGAACAAATCGCAGCAGTTGAGTTTCCTCTAGACACAGTAGCTTCACGCCAGGAAACAGGAGCGCGCATGCTTTTTAAAACAGCCGTGCGCATTACATCACCTGTGCGCGCAAGTGATCATCCTCTCATTCGGTATTCACCTGCTTTCCTTTTTTCGTGCGAACGCTATTTTCAGTCTGTCATGCTGCTTCTCGATTCTAAGATGAAATTTTGCACACATATTGGGCCATCTCTATTGTCGAACCCTGCCTTTAAAATGACTATCATTTAAAAATGATCTTCAACCAGCCAAAGTGGCTAGTGAAAGTGTCTGTCTAACCCGCCACGGCTGAAATCTACCCGCATTTGGCGGGTATTATTGTAAAGCCCTGATTATTATTATTAGTAGTAGTAGTAGTAGTAAGAGTAGTAGTAGTAGTAGTAGTAATATTATAAATGATTGTTTTTGTTGCCATTGATATCAATAATAATAATGCTAATAATAATATAAATAATACTAATAATAATAATAATTAGTTATCCATAATTATCATTATTTATTATTGCTGTTGTTGCTATTACTATTATTGTTGTTGTCATTAATAATAATAATAATAATACATTATTATTATTATTATTATTATTATTATAATTATTATAATTATCAATGATTGCTACTGTTTTGACATTGACAATAATAATATTTATATTATTATTATTAATAATAATAATATTAGTATTATTATTATTATTACTATTACTATTATTATTATTATTATTATTGCTATGGCTATTATTATTATTATTATTACTATTATTATAATTATCAATGATTGTTACCGTTTTGACATTGACAATAATAATAATATTATTATTTGTTATTGTTATTATTATTATTATTATTATTATTACTATTATTATTACTATTGCTACGGCTATTATTATTATTATTATTATCAACAATTTTTGATGTTGTTGTCATTGATAATAATAATAATAATTAATAATAATAATAATAATAACAACAATAACAGTAATACCGCAACTATTATTATTATTTTTTTTATTTTTATGGTATAATAATAATAATAATAATAATAATTATTATTATTTTTTATTATTAGTAGTAGTAGTAGTAGTAGTAGTATTAGTATTAGTATTATTATTATTATTATTATTATTATAATTATTATTATTATTAAAATAATAATAATAATTATTATTTTTTATTATAATAATTTTTATTATTATTATCATTATGTATTATTATTATTAGTAGTATTATTTGATATGCATTTATCAATATAAAGTTAAGAATATAAAAACTACCTACCAATTATTATTAGAACTATTACTACAACAATTTACATATTTAAATATAAACTAAATAATGAACTAACTAATTAACTGTATCATTAAAAAAGTAAGGCAAGGCAAGTTTATTTATATAGCACATTTCATACACAATGGTAATTCAAAGTGCTTTACATAATCAAGAATAAAAGAAACAAGTAAATAAAAATGATTAAAAGAAAACCCCAACTAACGTCAACAAACTGAATTTTAAAGTGTGATAATCCCATTAAATTGACATAATATTAAAATAAAAGGTGTTTTCTTATGCACTGGTACACAAAAAGCGTTCTTTTCTGTTGCACAATAGGACCGTATAAGCTGTTTTGCACCGCTAGCTCATTAACACACTTCAGCCTGTTCTGTCTGAGTCTTCTATTGAAAAATGAATCGACAAAGAAAGCTTGTGAAGGGCAGAAGGATGTGAACTCAGTGCCACTGCCTACCTTCAATTTACAACAAGAAGCCCGGGGACACACATTTTTGCACTGTGGGTGACTTGAGGAACCCACACACGCAAACACACACAAACACTTTATATGGAAGCGCAAACACAAGCCTTATGAGGTGGTAGCAAGTCTGTAGAAACAAAACCTGAAAGAAAAGTACATCAACCAAACACAAAAATGACACACACACTGTCTGGACCACACACACTCTCAGATAACACAACAGCACAAACGTGTACAGTATGGTCACTTCCATCTGCACATAATAAAGGAGCTTTTCTTCATTCACAAAAAAAAAAAAAGCCCAGTGAATGAGGAATTGGTATGCTTGGGAACCAGGAACCAGGAACCATTTTTATTTACAACTTGTCCAATTCAGTCAGTTGTTTTTAGCAAATAAAAGTAGAGGGAAAAAAGCAACTGGTTTAGTCTGATTCCTGAATGAATGACTCTTATGAACTTGTTATTAATGAATCCAAAACGTAAAGTTTAATCCAGTTCCTTGACTCGTATGAACTGATTCTTTTAGTGAATCAAATGTATTGATGTATTCAGCATAACTGCTTTGATTTCCGAACAAATGGCTCTAATGAATGGCTCTTTTCAATGAATCCAAAACATTAAGCATAATCTGTTTAGATCAATTGTTGAAATAAAGACTCTTATAAACTGATTATTTTTAGTGAATCATATGTATTCAGTGAGATTACTCTGATTTCAAAAGAGTGGCTCTTTTTAATGAATCAAAAACACTGTTTAAATCGGTTCCTGAAATAAGACTCTTGTTAACTGATACTTTTTAGTGAATCATATGCATTCAGGACAACTAATATAATGACTTTAATGAACGGCTCTTTTTAATTAATCAAAAACACAAAGTATGATCTGTTTAGTTCAGTTCTTGAAATAAAGACTCTTATGAACTGATTCTTTTTAATGAATCATATGTATTCAGCATGACTATTGTGATATTTAAATGAATCACTCTAATGAATGGCTATTTTTAATGAATCCAAAACACAAAACATGATCTGTTTAGATCAGTTCTTGAAATAAAGACTCTTATGAACTGATTATTTTTAGTGAATCAAATGTATTTAGCACAATTACTCTGATTTCTGAACAAATTACTCTAATGAATAGCTCTTTTTAATGAATCGAAAACACAAAGTATCATCTGTTTAGATCAGTTCCTGAAATAAAGACTCTTGTGAATTGATTCTTTTTAGTGAATCATATATATTCAGCACGACTACTTTGATTTCCAAATGAATGACTGTAACGAATGGCCCTTTTTTTAATGAACCAAAAACACAAAGTTTGATCTGTTTAGATTAGAACGTAAAATACTCTTGAACTGATTATTTTCTGTAATTCAAATGTATTCGGCACAACCAGTTTGATTTCCAAAAGAATGACTCTAATGAATGACTCTTTTTAATAATTCCAAAACATGAAGTATGATCTGTTTAGTTCAGTTCCTGAAATAATGACTCTTATGAACTGGTTCTTTTCAGTGAATCAAATCTATTCAGCACAACCAGTCTGATTTCAAAGAATGACTCTAATTAATGACTCTTTTTAATGAATCAAAAATGCGAAGTATGATCTGTGTTGTAGTTCAGTTCCTGAAATAACGCTTACGAACTGATTCTTTTAGTGAATCAAATGTATTCAGTATCACAATTCTGATTTCCAACAGAATGAACGGCCCCTTTTTTTATTAATCCAAAACACGAAGTATGATCTGTTTAGATTTGTTTCTAAAATAAAGACTTGTATGAACCGGCTCTTTTTAGTGAATCATATGTATTCAGCAAAACCAAAAGAATGACTCTAAGAAACTTTTTTTTATTAATTCCAAAACACAAAGCACAATCTGTTTAGTACAGTTAATTGAAAGAATGACTCTTATGAACTGATTATTTTGACACCAACACACACAGTGTAAGAAGTGAAGTTCAATTTTGAAATAAATGACTCTTTAAGATTCAGTTTAACTTTATTAGAGAATCAAAAATCTGATCTGCACAGTCTGAGTCCTGAAAGAACGAGTCATGTCTTTTTTATTTATTTTGGTTAATGGATAAGACACTGCACAACCAGTGAGTAAAGCTAAAATTACTGAACAAATTAGCCATTTATAAGCCATTTCTTTTGGAAGAATGGCTTCTTTATAAAAACACAATATAATTACTGACCACTTCCTGAACAAATGTCTCTCATGAACAAGCTATTTTTTAGTGAATCAAATGCATAAAGCTCGCAACTAGTAAATCAGTGTAACCACACTGTTCAAAATAACCATTCAAGACAACAGCATCATGCTATTACTTAAAGAGTCAGATTAATATGTGGGAAAAGAAATCTTTAGACTGAACTTCATCCGCAAAAATATTAATCATTAAACATAATAGCCGAAAAATCAACACTTGAACTCGTGGGCCACCCCGAGCACATAGAAATACACACAACCGCTAAAATGATCTTCATTCATTTTAAGCAGAACGAACTGCACAAACGCATCCATGGGTGGGCCGTAACATCAAATCTAGTTAAATCTCAAACAAATCCTGCGCAAATACAGCGGCGGCCCTCCTAAACCACACTGCTCATAAAGAGCGTCTTATAGGAGGAGACGTGACCTTTGACCAGGCCTGACCTCACATGACCACTTCACAATCACACAACAGCTCCAGACGCTCAGGAAGAGTCTGAATATTGAAGACTGGCTCACTCGAGGAGCTTGAATGACAGCACAGGAAACTGGAGAGCTTTATGAGACAATTAACAAGCTGTTTAAACAAGGTAAACAGACAGACTGAGAGAAAAAGTGACACTGATGAGGAAGAGGAAAATAAAGGCTCAAAACTAATTTGAATATACTCTCGAAAAATGACGTTTGCTGCTTGTTTAAACGTCTTATTTGAAATGAGTTGAAACAACATGATTCTAAAGTTGTTTTGGGGACAACTTATGTTCAATCCACTTACATTTGTTAAGTTAACTTTGTGTTGGCAGTGCTGGCCCGTCCTACACTCTCAGAAATAAAGGTACGAAAGCTGTCACTGGGGTGGTACCTTTTCAAAAGGTACACATTTGTACTTGAAGGATCCATATTGGTACATCAAAACTATATATTAGTACCTACAAATTTTAAGAGGAACACTTTTGTACCATTATGTACCCTTGAGGTATTAATATAGATCTTTCAGGTACAAATTTGTACCTTTTGAAAAGGTACCACTTAGTGACAACTCGCGTATCTTTATTTCTGAGAGTGCATAGGCAATATAGGCGGTCGTCTAGGGCCCCACGATTCTTGGAGGGGCCCACAAATGCTGCTCTTATATTATATTTACTGTAAACGTAAGCAAAGGGACGAGCGTGAACGTTTAAACCTCGAACATTGTGCAATGCACAAACCCTATTAAAAGTGATAAAATTCACAATGACAGTGAGAAAACAAATTCAATTCAATTCATCTTTATTTGTATAGCGCTTATACAACGTAGATTGTGTCAAAGCAGCTTCACATGGAAGTTTATAGTGAATTGAAACAGTGTCAGTTCAGTTTTCAGTGTTTAAGTTTAGCTCAGATCAGTGTGGGTTAATAATCACTACTGAGAGTCCAAACACTGAAGAGCAATTCCATCGATGCGCAGCTCTACAGATCCCGAACCATGCAAGCCAGTGGACAGTGGGTAAGATTAGATCATAAACGGCGTCAAATAACTTCCACATTTGATTAAAAGAATAGCTCTGTATAATTCATACATGGCAATTAGCTGAAAATGATAATAAATACACAACAACAGTATGAATAAAAGCAGAAAATGATAGAAACATACCCAGCAGCACCAGACTATTTTGCATAACACAGCCCATGATCGCCTATTGGGTGGACTAGAATGACGTAACATATTTCTACACAGACTCCACATTGCCCTCTAAATTGCTCACGTTGGATATAAAGTCGAAAAAGTGTCTTAAAGTTTTAAGTAATAATAATAACGTCACAAGTGTCAATGCTATTTTTAATCGATCTTAATCGAATTTTAATTTGAAATGAAATGGCGTCCAAGCGGCATCTTTGCGGAGCCGAAAAATAAAGAAAAGAAAAGCTGAGGAAGAAAAGCCATCTCAAAATAAAGGCACGTTCTGCTTTGCATAATAATTAGTAGTGCAGTATTAGGACTTGTTTTAATAAATGCAACGATGCCCATGATCACAGAAATACTTGAAGACAAAAAGAGGACACATTTAGCATGTTTCATTAAATAATCAATTAATAATCTATCACTAATTCACCCTGCTGAAGAAAAAAAACTGTTTTTCTTCTCATTTTGTCAAAATCTAATCTTACCCACTGTCCAGCATCTAATGCAAAGTTTTGTTTGTGTAAATGTCTGTGTAAAAACATGCTAAAATGTCTCCTGCATTTCTAGTTATTTATGCATACATTTTTATGTTATTCGTTTACAAAAAATGCATTTGATTCATGTTTTATTTGTATATGTCATACTGGCATACTTTATTTCATTAAATGAGTGTTTTCTGGCTTTATTTGTTTAAATCTGAGTAAATATTTTTACATATGTATTATAGGTTAAATATGTTACAGTTAATACAAATTTATACACTTATTCATTCATTCATTTTCGGCTTAGTACTTTTATTAATCTGGGGTCGCCACAGCGGAATGAACAGCCAACTTATGTGAAATATCTATACACACTCATTCACACACATACGCTATGGACAATTTAGCTTACCCAATTCACCTGTACCACATGTCTTTGGACTTGTGGGGGAAACTGGAGCACCCGGAGGAAACCCACGCCAACATGGGGAGAACATGCAAACTCCAGACAGAAATGCCAACTGACCCAGCCGAGGCTTGAACCAGCAACCTTCTTGCTGTGAGGCGATTGTGCTACCCACTGCGCCAAAAACTTTTTTTTTTTACACATTTATTTTAAGTCCAAAGAGAAATGGACTACTGTTTATTCATATTTTGTGCTGTACTAATTGGTTACTGAGCAGCAACGAATGACACTTTAAAATATAAGGGAATTTTCACATGATTTTCTAAACCAGTAGTGTTTTTAAATTATTGAATGCATTATAGTTGTTTAGGACCATTGTTATTTTAAATTTTTACCAATGATCTTCCTTTGGTTTTAAAGCATGCACGGGCAGTTATGTATGCAGATGATACAACATTATATCTACCAGTGGCATCGATTAAAAAATTATCTGCTGATTTAGATGAGGAGTTACAGTTAGTGGTAAAGTGGGTACAGAATAATAAAATGGTTTTAAATTTGACAAAAACCAAAAGTATTGTGTTTGGATCGAACTTTCAATTTAAATGTAAACCGCAGTTGAATTTGTCTGTAATAAGTGTGCCTATTGAACAGGTAGAGGAAGTTACACTTCTTGGGGTTATTCTTGATAGTAGATTAAAGTGGTCAAAACAGATAGATAGGATGGTAATAGTTATGGGAAGAGGTTTATCAATTATTAAGAGATGTGCAAAATTTTTACCACAGCACTGTTCAGGCAATTGTTTTTTCTTATCTAGATTACTGTCCAGTGGTATGGTCAAGTGCGTCAAGTAAAGATTTAGATAAATTACAGTTAGTCCAGAATAGAGCTGCACGACTAATTTTACACTGCAATAGAAGAGTTAATATTATGAAAATGCATAAAACTTTAGGTTGGTTATTCGTGAAGGATAGAGTAATTGTTTCTCTGCTGTGTTTTAGACGAAATATTTCTGTCTCAAGAGTTCCAAGTGTATTGTATTGTCACCTTTTGTATAGTAATGCTAGTCATAATTTTAACACCAGGCATGCATCAAAAGGAAATTTTTTGCTTCCCACTTCAAAAACTAATGCAAAGCAACGGACTGTACTGTATAGAGGAATAAAAATATGGAATGAATTGCCATTAGACATTACATGCTTTGTAACAAGTAAAATGAGGTTTAAAAAATCATTTAAGAAATATTTGATGTCACAATATTAAGTGGATTGTTGATCTGGATGTTATGTATGAATTTCATATTGTAATGTTTTTATTGGTCTTGTTGTTATGTATTAATGTAATTTTGTTTTGTGTTTGATGGACCCCAGGAAGAATAGCCACAACCTTGGTAGTGGCTAATGGGAATCCTGATAAATAAAATAAATAAATAGTCGTGATAACCGTGGAACCGTGATTATTCCTCAGACTATAATCGTACAACCAAATCTATAATCGTTGCATCCCTACTCGACACTTGTTAAACACTCGTGCGACCTGGCTCGCTCCTCTCCCATGGCTCTTGGCCCCACCCACAATCATCAATGCTACAAAGCAGACCAATCACAGCTCTTGAGCTACACATTGTCACAATGTGTAGTGATATTTTTTAATATAATATATATATAATTTAATATAATATATTAATATATAAAAAATATAATTTTTTGCGTCAGGCTGCGATGAAAGGTGTGCAACTAAAAAGTCAAATGAACTGGGATTTGGGGCTCAAACGCATTCAAACATGGTTCAGGTACCCTAGTATGAATACACACTTAAAGTGATAGTTGCAAATGTAATCAATATTTACTCAGTTCAATTTAATTAAATTCATCTTTATTTCTATAGCGCTTTTACAATGTAGATTGTTTCAAAAAAGCTTAACATAGAAGTTCTAATAAATTGAAACGGTGTCAGTCCAGTTTTCAGGGTTTAGTTTAGTTCAGTTCAGTGTGGTTTAATTTTCACTGCTGAAAGTCCAAACACTGAAGAGCAAATCCATCAATGCGCAGCTGCACAAGTCCCAATCCAAACAAGCCGGTGGCAACAGTGGCGAGGAAAAAACTTCACCAATTGACGAAAGTGAAGAAAAAACCTTGAGAGAAACCAGGCTTAGTTGGGCAAGACCTTTTCTCCTCTGGCCAAATGTCCTATGCGGAGCTGCAGTCTAGGTGCTGGCTGGAGAACGCTGGACATTCGTCGTGGAGAACTGCAACTGTGAGTTGGTCAACGGTGGGTGATCATAGGGACTCACCTCCAAGTGAATATAAAATTGTATTTTTAAGAAGACTAAAAACCTGTAACCATTGAACAAATACCATGGAAATCAATGTTTAGGTTTCCAATATTTTTCAAAATGTCTTTTTTTTGTGCACAGGAGAAAGAAACTCAAAAAGGTTTTGAACTCACAATTAAAGAGTAAATGATGACATTACTTTCATTTTGGATGAACTATCCCTTTAATCAGGGGTCACCAAACTTGTTCCTGGAGGGCCAGTGTCCTTCAGGTTTTAGCTCCAACCTTAATCAAACACACCTGAACAAGCTAATCAAGGTCTTACTAGGTATACTTGAAACACCCAGGCAGGTGTGTTGAAGCAAGTTGGAGCTAAACCCTGCAGGGACACCGGTCCTCCAGGACCGTGATTGGTGACTTTAATGAACCAATATTAAGAAGTGCAATATTCAAGATGAAATATAAAAAAACTGCATTTTTGTTACTTCTCAAGCATGAATCTTCTCAAAAGTGTGTCCTGATGTAAGAAAAACTTCTTAAAAACATTGTGGCCTTGCAGCTAGCACACGCTGAACAACCCTCTCTCTGCTATCTCCATCTCTAAAGCCCAAAATGGAAAATACTACAGAGTTTTAAGAGCGTGTTTGTGTGTAAACTCAAGGCCACGATCGGCCCACGGCACAGCCAGGCCATGAGTGTGTGGTTCAGACCGTCTCTTCTGCTCTGTAATAAGCCCTCAAAAGGAGTGAGGTAAATCAGGCTCCGTCCGGCACCGCACAGCGTCCACCTCTCCGCCTGACGCCACGGGTCGCCCATCCACCCCGCTGGAAACTGCAGATCAGCCCTAATGCCCCTCGCCATCCAGAAAAACCACAGCAGCTTCTAAATCCATCTCCACAGAGAGAAACTCAAGCTCCCGCCGCAGCATTCTTACCTCTGAAGAGATGTAATTTAAAAAGAACCGCAGAAAGGTCAACACTCCAGCCGCCGCTGCCAGCTACTTTTTTTTTTTTCATTTCCCGTCCTCGCTCACATGGATAGGTGTCTATTTATTCAGGGCCGATTCCAGAAAGGTGGTTTTTGCAAAGTATGGGTTGAAACGAGTGTCGTGTTTGCTTATGTGTGTGCTGGACAGTAGGGGCTTTCTGCTTTTGAAAATATAATAAACAACTTCTTTAGTGTTCAACAGAAGAAAGAAACCGGTTTGGAACAATTGTGTAAATAATGACATCATTTTACCTAGCATATGTTTTATGCAGCGGATGCCCTTCCAGACGCAACCCATCACTGGGAAACACCCATACAGTCTCATTCACACACATACACTACGGAAAATTTAGCTCACCCAATTCACCAATAGCGCATGTCTTTGGACTGTTGGGGAAACCGGAGCATCTGGAGAATCCCACGTCAACATGGGGAGAATATGCAGAAGAGAAAGATATGCAGAAGAGAAACTCCACACAGAAATGCAAACTGGCCCAGCCGAGGCTTGAACCAGTGACCTTCTTGCTGTGAGGCGACAGTGCTCAAGTGTGATTATAAAGAATATAATTTTTGCATATGTGTGTGTGTGCGCCAGACTGCATTAAAAAGAGACCTTTCTGTTTTCACCTCCTATATTTTCCATTCTGCTCAAATAGACGGTTTTGCTCCAGTGGGCTTGGCAACCACCTGCCAGCACACAAGAAGAGTGGCACATACATTACAGGGGGAAAAACCCACCAGAAGATGAACCAAGACAAGACAAACATTCACAGATTAGGTAAAAGAGCGTCAGAGCAAAACGGCCACCGATGAACTCCAATCTCAGCAAAACCTGAAGAATAAAGGACAGAAACCTTCTGTCTATGAACCCTTTCAGTTTCTCGAGATATTGTCCAGAGAAACAAATAATTTCTTAAAAAAACCTAATGAAATTATTAAAAAAGTACTAGAATTATTGGTATATCACTATTAAACTATTTATTTTCAGGACACTAATAACAACATATACACTCACTGGCCACTTTATTAGGAACACCTGTCTAACTGCTTGTTAATGCAAATTTCCAAACAGCCAATTACATGGCAGCAACTCAATGCATTTAGGCATGTAGACATGGTCAAGACGATCTGCTGCAGTTCAAATCAAGCATCAGAATGGGGAAGAAAGGTGATTTAAGTGACTTTGAACGTGGCATGGTTGTTGGTGCCAGACGGGCTGGTCTAAGTATTTCAGAAACTGCTGATCTACTGGGATTTTCATGCACAACCGTCTCTAGGGCTTACAAAGAATGGTCCGAAAAGTAGAAAATATCAAGAGAGTGGCAGTTCTGTGGGCGAAAATGCTTTGTTGATGCCAGAGCTCAGAGGAGAATGAGGAGAAAGAGAGGAGAAAACATAGCCTGGTCTGATGAGTCTCAATTTCTGCTGCCACATTCGGATTGTAGGGTCAGAATTTGGTGTCAACATCACCTTTGGGGTGTGGTGAAACGGGAGATTCGCATCATGGCACGAAGGATTAAGGCAGTTCTGAAGGTAAAAAGGGGGTCCAACTAGGTACTAGTAAGGTGTACCTAATAAAGTGGCCAGTAATTGTATATTCATGTATATTTTTTACTAATACACAAGAATAAATTCAACAATAGTAAAGACATAAGAGGAGACTTGAGATGCATCAAGTCCACCAGACTGGAGCAAAGAAAAGGACAGACAATGAAAATGCTTGCAGGATCACGGAGTTTGAACAAAACATAACACACACTTCAATACAACACAAAAAGCTATTCACTGGATTTGTACAGGTCTTAATCAAAGATGTGCATAAAAAAAGATGTGTGTTTCTGTGAGCATGTATAAAGAGAGAGAGAGAATGTGTGTGTGTGTGTGTGTGTGTGTGTGTGTGTGTGTGTGTGTGTGTGTGTGTGTGTGTGTGTGTGT
>CAIGQZ010019098.1:125970-155773 GCA_903798205.1 Danio tinwini
ATAAATAAATAAATAAATAAATAAATAAATAAATAAATAAATAAATAAATAAATAAATAAATAAATAAATAAATAAATAAATAATTGTGTTTGCTGTAATTTAAATGTTGACAGAAAGATGCAAATAAATAAACAAACAAACATGTTTGTTATAATTAAAAATGTTTACAAAAAATGCTAATTTATTATAAATAAATAAATGTCTGTTATAGTACTTCATACTCGGTTTTTATTTTTCATTCATAATTTTTATTAATTTTATTAATTTTATCGTTTATTTGTTTGTTTGCTTATTTTTGTATTTTTTTCTTCTCTTTTCAGCATTGTTAAAATAGTCATTGTGTGCTGGTTTGGTTTTGATATGTTTGTTATAATTAAAATGTTGACAAAAGATAAATGAATAAATAAACAAACAAGCAAAAAAATATGTGTTTGTTATAATAAATGTTGACTAAAAGAGGCTAATAAAAAATAAACAAACAAAAAATGATATAAATAAATGTGCTTGTTATAATTAAAATGTTGACAAAAGATGCAAATAAATAAATATGTTTGTGTTATAGTTAACATGTTGACAAAAAATGCAAATAAATAGATATTGTTTGTTAGCCTTAAAATGTTGACAAAAAGATGCAAATAAACAAATAAATTTGTTTGTTATAATTAAAATGTTGACAAAAGATGCAAATAAATAAATGATTCAATGAATAAACAAACAAACAAAAAATAAATAAATAGTGTTTGTTATAATCAAAATGTTGACAAAAAGATTCAAATAAGTAAACGAATAAAACAAGCAAACAAACAAATAAATAAATGTGTTTGTAAAATGTAATAAGTAAAATGTGGACAAAAATATGCAAATAAATAAATGATTAAATAAATAAATCCGACAATAACAGTGATGGACAGATAAATCTGAAAGTCATAAAAAGAGTAAAAGTGAGCTGTAAATGTGGAGAGTAACAGTGGGTTACTGCGGCTCCGAAGCAGACAGTTGTGTGTGATTGTGTTTGACGTTACAGAGACCAATAACAAATGAATATCAGGAGGAAGCTGGACAATTTTATGGCATCAGGTTTGGCAATATATTAGAGAGCATATCCAGATCAACGCTTGTCCATTGGTGCGTCATGAACCCCAAAAATGGGTCAGTGGTCTGGCAGAGTAAAATCATGCTTCATGCTAATAAATACTCCATATATTAATAGAAAGTTAAATAAATAGGCTAGAAATGTTTTAATATAAATAACAAATTAGAATTTGTTATTGACTCGCAAGTTGCAACCAACCAAACAGATTAATTCTGGTCACACTTGAGTGATACAAGTCATAAATCTACCAAAAAAAACTAGTTAACAATGAACAGAAATCGGCTATGCTTTTATTATAAAAAAATATAAACATTAAAAACATTAAACATTGAAATAAGAACAACAGGAGCAGTACCTGGATGGGAGACCACATGGGAAAGCTTGGTTGCTGTCGGAAGGGGTGTTAGTGATACCAGCAGGGGGCGCTTAACCTGTGATCTATGTTGGTCCTAACGCCCCTGTATATTGATAGGGACTCTACACTGCTCAGTGAGCATCGCCTTTCGAATGAGACGTTAAACCAATCCCAGGATGTCCTTCAAAAAAAAGAGTAGGGGTTTAACCCCGGCATCCTGGCCAAATTTGCCCACTGTCCTCTGTCTATCATGGCCCCCTAACAATTCCCACATCATAATTAGCTTCATAATATGGCTGCTGTCGCATCATTCAGGTGGATGCTGGATGTGTAAAGTGCCACATAAATGTAAGGAATTATTATTATTATTATTATTAATGATGATGATGATGATAGTAATAATAATAATAATAATCAAACAAAAACCAAAAACAAACAAATAAACAAATATTATAACAAGGGTAAATCAGGCAAAAAGAAAAAGATAATATACTACTAATGAATTTCTAAAATCATTTTATTCGTCTCAGTTATTTTAAGTTATGTTGTTTAGCTATTTAAAATTAAGCTAAATGAAAACAAGAAACATTTTTAACTGCTGTAGTTGAAATAAAATTGTATGTATAGCTAGTTTTCAGCATTTGTTTCAACTATACAAAAATACAGATTTCAAAAATAGTATTATTTAGTTCACATAATAATAAAAAATAATAATGAGTATAATAATAATTTATAATATAATAAAATAAATAAAATAATGAGAAGTTTTCCTGATTATTTGGGTCAATTTCAGGTGTGCGTGTGTAAAAAAAAAAGTAAAACTTTGTGAGATCTGAGGAACTGGAATAAAAGTTTAAAGACTTTTCTTTTCTTTCAGCTCTTGAATAATATGAAATGCTAAATTATATTCAAATCAGTTCAAGGGATTCAATTATGTTGCTTCAGAAAACCATTTTTCCATGTTGCAAACCTTTCAAATGCGATTACATTTACTTCAGCTCGGTATTAACAGAAGTCAGTGTGTGTAAGTGTATGTAAGTGTGTGTGTGTGTGTGTGTGTGTGTGTGTGTGTGCACATTTGGTCTATTAAAGTGGCACTGGCTGTTGGCAGCAGTTATTGGCCACTGTAGGCCAGCAGTGAACGAAAACCAAGCACTAATGTGAAACACACGCTCAACACACAAATCCAAACCATTTCACACACCAACACACAGACACTCTGGAGGAACACATTCATGCTCAGATACCAGCTCTACTGCAATTCTGTCCTTCAGTATAGTATAGACTATGATATATATCATCAAGTACAAAATGTCAACGCTGAGTTCGCAGCAAACGTGGAATTACACACATCAGAAAGTCCAGAATGGCTGAAGAAGACATTGGAGTGGCCAAGTTAAAGTCCTGACTTGAATCAAATTGAGAAGCTGTGGCATGACTTCACACCAAACGTGGAATTACGTATCTGTGTGAGTAATTTACATACTCTGTAGACTGACGAGACAAAAGTTTAACTTTTTGGAAGGTGTGTATCATACCAACAGTAAAAAAAAGTGGAGGTATTAGTGTGACGGTCTGGGGCTGTTTTGCTGCAACAGGACCAGAAAGACATGCTGTGATTAAAGAAACCATGAATTCAGCTGTGAACCAAAATATCTTGAAGGAGAATGTCCCGCCATCTATCAGTGACCCCAAGCTGAAGCGGAATTGGGTGTTGAGCAGGACAAGGATACAAAGCACACCAGCAAATCCACTTCTGAATGGCTGAAGACTACTTTGAAGTGGCCTAGTCAAAGTCCTGACCTCAATGTAATTGAGATGCTGTGGCATGACTTCACACCAAACATGGAATTAAGTATTTGCGTGATTAAGTATTTGCGTAATTTACATACTCTGTGAACTGATGAGACAAAAGTGAAACTTTTTGGAAGGTGTGTGTCTCATTATGTGCGGCATAAACATAACACCTCATATCAGAACATCCTACCAACAGTAAAATATAGTGGAGGTAGTACTGTGTCAGTGTGGGGCTTATTGCGGTTTTAGGACCTGGAAGACTTGCTGTGATAAATGGAACCATGAATTCATCCAAAATATCCGGAAGGAGAATGTCCCGCCATCTGTTAATGACCTCAAGCTGAAGCAAAATTAGGTTCTGCAGCAGGACAAGCATACAATGCACACCAGCTAATCCACTTCTGAATGGCTAAAGACTACTTTGGAGTGACCTAGTCAAAGTCCTGATCCGAATCCAATTGAGATGCTGTGGTATGACCTTAAAATATCTACTGATGCTTTAAAACCCTTCAAAATGTGGCAGAATTTTGCAAAGATGAGTGAGCCAAAATTCCTTCACAGCGCTGTAACAGACTCATTACAAGTTATCAAAAACGCTTGATTGCAGTTGTTGCCGCCAAGGGTGGCTCAACCGGTTATTAGGTTTAGGGGGCAAACAACTGCATGTGTTTACATGTGTAATCTTTGACTAATCTTTAAATTAGTTTGATGATCTGAAACATTAAAGGGCACCTAGGTTACCACTTTTTCCAGATTTAATATAAGTCTTTTGTGTCTCCAGAATGTGTCTGTAAAGTTTCATCTAAAAACACCTATCAGATTTTTTATTATACCTGTCATAAGTTTCTACTTTGTAGCATTTAGCATCAGCTAGCGGTTTTTGTGTACTGCGCCTTTAAGACTAGTCCTTCATGTCCACCTTTTCCACGTGCCTGGCAGCGGCTCCCTCGGCTGCGTCAGACAACAGACAAACACGAAGGAATAAGATCTCACATAACGTTTGTGAGGAAAAACTACAGTAAGAATCTTACCAATAAGTATTTGATGCATGTTGTGGAGTTGCAAGGATGAGTCACACACAATGTCGTTACAAAGTTCACGCACACACACAAATACACACACACAGGGCTGACAGGCACACACACAGACAGCGCATGTTTAGCTTTGCACTGTTTTTGCACGCAAATGTGACAGGATACAGGTTAATCTCCACTGCTGTATGGATATCTGTTATGTTAATGTACAAAATAAACCTGATTTAACGTCCACAAACCGGGATTGAAGCATCTTTTATAATTGTTCTGACACGCGGCTGTGGTGATGAAGTAAATCGCTGTAATTTATTACACACATGCACTGTTTTAAAACATTTTAAACTTGTAAAACTCACTCTTGATCACATTTGATGATGATTGATGATCTTAGCAAACTGAACAGACTTTTATTTATGGTTGCTTAGTGTGCGCACGTCCTGGTCCTGTGTCTGGTTGATATGATTATACACATTACTACGGAGACATGTTAATACGCAGCTGTCAATCAATTCGGTGGGCGGGGGGACCGCACTCCTACGTCAAGTTGTGGTCGATCTCAAAATTGCTCCAATTGGTCCACAGTTTTTATGTTGTTAAATTGAAAATAAAATGACTGAGTGTGTTTATATCACCCCAATATGACGGTCTATACACCATACATACATATATGTCTGTCCAAACAGCTTGAAAAGGAGATTTTTCACCATAGGTGCCCTTTAAAGTGTGACACACATACAAAAAATAAAATAAAATAAAATAAAAACAAGTTTTTTATAGAAATACTTTTTCACACCATTGTATATTGAAGGATTCGGATTTCTACCTTCCAATCCATCTCAGCATCTATCAATGTTTATCCTTTTCTCATCATCCTGTTTCTCATTATTTTTTATTAAAAATGATTATTGAATAATGAATAAAGTTAACACATCGCTTAATCTAAGAATGTTCAGTGCATCTGCATGTTTCTTTGAAACTATTTTCAGGAGCCACCAAACTAGGTCAGAGGTCACAAAGACATTGAGTGTAATTGAAGCCCTGAGGACTGGAAGCAACTGTTTCTATTGTTATTTCTATGAGTTAAAACTGCCTAAAATGTCTAAAGTAATTTAGCTATTTTTACGGTTAATTCTTTTAAAGTAATCCTACATTTTATTCAAGATAGACTTTGTGTAGTGAAAATTTAACTGCTTGAATGTAGATTATACCGGTGTTTAACCAGTTTTGATAAAGACGGCTGAGAGTACACTCAGCCTTGAGTAAGAAACAGATACTTTAAGTGTGTGTGTGTGTGTGTGTGTGTTCTATTTGACCGTTTTCACAGGTCTGGAGTCAGCTCTAAACAGTCTAGTGGATGTCTGATGTTTATATGCTTAAGATACTGTTCAGAATTGTACGCACGCACCCACGTGGAAATTTTCCTAGTCTATCTGTGTTAACCAATCAGGTTAGAACACCTCTATGTATGACGCAGTTAATGACAATATGTGAGAGTATAATTGTTATTGATTTGTGATTGTAAGCAGAGCGGCCTAGGAACTCATTGCGAGTGTTGAAGCTGGCTTCTGCTGATGAAACTGCAAACTATCTTCAGTAAACTTTATTGATTTATTTGAATCTCTAACTCCGGCTCTTCTTCATCTGACAGACTGGTCATTCTTTGGGTTAAAACTGTAAATATAATTCCAACAATATATAGTTTTTTTAATTGTTTTATTAAAAATGTAATAATTAAAATAGTAGGATTAAATAACTATATGAACAAGCATACTAAAATAAATATAGATAAATATTTTTGTAAGTATTAATTAAACTTAAAATGCATAAAACAATTACAGACTAAATATAAATATTATTAATTTAAAGAAATACAATGTCATGACACTGGGAAACCTGTAAAACCACTGTAATCTGATATATAATCCACTAGAAAAAGCCCAGTAAATGAGTGAACGTCATCATGAGCAGACGTATCCAACACATGAGCATTAACAGCTGGATATGAGGCACCAGGGAGATGCTTTTATGCGTTTACAGTCAGACTCTTCCAACACGATACTACAAATGAGAAAGTTAAAAACCAAAATCAACCCATTTAACAGACAGCCAAAACACAGCAACAAACCAATTCCCTTCAAACAAACTATTAAGAAAAAGCTGGCAACACAACAGTCCGTAAAGTCCCATCTGAATAATATCAGCTCAACAGAAAAATCACAGAATTCTTCAATAAAACCATATTTAATGCGGAAAATAAAGGTGGGAAAGGGAGGGTTTTTTCATCTTCTCTTAGTTGTTTAAATTCTTTTTCAACAGCACCAAAAGGGACTTGTTTGTATTAATGAACTGATTGATTTATTGCATTTTTTTATTTGCTGTTAATTTGATGGTGGTTTGTTTATGAATAAATGTGTTTATGTATATATTTATTTATTTACCTTTTAATTTGTTTATTTAAGAGTTAATTTATTTATTTATTACTTTATTTATTTATTGTATTTTTGATTTTATGTTAATTTGTTTGTTAGTTTATGAATTGATTATTACTTTATTTACTTAATATTTTATTCATTGTATTTTTTATTTGCTGTTAATTTGTTTATTTGTTTGTTTAAGAATTAACAAATGTATGTATGTATGTATGTATGTATTAATTAATTAATTAATTTATTGTATTTATTTAATGTTTTGCAGTTAATTTGTTTCTTTACGAATTATTTAGTTTATGTATTTATTTATGTATTATTTGTTTATTTATTTATTAGTTGTTTTTTATTTATTTATTTGATTGATTGTTTATTAATAAATGATTTAAAAAACGACTTACAAAAATATGGATGAAAATAAATATATAAAACATAATTTTTTGTGCTTTTAAAACAAAAAAAATTGAAGGAAGACCAAAAAAACTCCCTTTTCCATCTTTTTTCCAGCAAATATGGTTTTAAGTTTATTTTTGCTGAGCTGATATTATTCAGATGAAAACCATATTTTGCTGGAAAAAAGGTGGAAAAGGGTGTTTTTTCATCTTCTTTTACTTTTTTTTTTCTCAACGACACAAAAAGGGACTTTATTCCACAGACATTTTAAAAATACCAGCAGGTCGGATACAAAAAACACTGGGGATTTATGGGGGATTTTAACCACCAGCTGTCAAATATTTCCACGTCCATCTTTCAGAAAGGCCAGAGAGCTCTTTATTAGTCCTCGGCATGTGCTGTTTAATTGAAATCCCATTGCGTTTGAGCTCAAGATGGAGGTCATCAGGTAAAAAACACAGACATGAGAGGGATAAAAAAAACACAAGTGAGTTCCTGACAGCCTATGCAAGGAGAAAAGATTAAACCGTGGTACTGTACCACATTTGGCAGCCCCAGCTTTTCCACCTCAGCCACTAGAAACCTTTTCAAGCCACGTCTCCAACTCCAAACGTCCTCCATTAACCCCAACTAATGTCAACCAAAGACTATTCCTCAAATTTCGTAACAATGGTCTCTTTACATCCGGCAGAGTATGCAAAGTCAAATGATGTCTAGCTGCGTCCCAAATGGCACACTATACACTATGCACTATGTACTTATGCACTTACACACTCAACAGCAGAGTATATGAATGTAGTGTTGTCCCAAATGGAACACTAATGATTCTTTTACTAAGCGGAAATTCAAACCGTTTACCTGATGACGTTTGACGGTTGACAAATTATCGAAATAAATGACCAAATTACCAAATAATACCTGCCATGAGTATAACCACATTCACCATTGGGAGGCGCTATAATCACTCTCGTAGGAGATTTTTGCTTTTACAATCCAAAATAAATAGTTATTCAACATGTGCCCGATAGCTCCGCCCCTTCCGCTACGTGAGCAAAGCTGCGGTCATTGAGTGCGTGAAGTGTCAATCATTCCACACTTCACTTTACCAGTTGAATGCGTGCACTTATTATTTTTAGAGTTTTCAGTGTGATCGCACTACTTACACTATTTATACTACAACATGGCATAGAATAAGTTGGGCAAATTGGGATGCACCTTGTGATTTGCCCAGGTCAGCCATTTTGGGTATCAGCCATTCAGATTTTTGTCAAAAAATGCTAGATTTTGTTAACATATTCATGTATCATTACAAAACATGGTGTGCATCTTTGACACCATGCCCTGAAGTTACTCAAAACTTCTGGAGCAGCGGCACCCAAACGGCCAAAAGTTATAAGCATTTTTTTATTGCTAATAACTTTTGCTAAACTTTCACTATTGACAAGACACTTGTCTTGTTTCATTCTCTGGATCATGCTGAGACCATTGATACCAAAAATGCCAAAATCAACTAAACTTCAACTAAACTAACTGTCCGCCATTTTGTTTTTCATTGAAAATCTATTTTGAATTCATTATTTATATTAATTTGGTTGCAGTATACAAGTATCTCACACCGATTCCTAACCTTTTGATTTAGTGGCTAATTCGTATTAATTTGTACGAACATATTGTATAGTCGGAAGTGTAACATGCATTTATAACGTTATTTTGCACAGCAATGCTACTTTAAGTGTGTCCGATTTACTATAACTACATTACACAGCAACTCCATTTCACGAAAGACAAAGTTAAACAAGATGCAATTCTTTTTTTTCTTTTTTTTAGCAGCAGAAACTAGAAGACAGGATAGAGGGGAAAAATGAATGCAGCAATGTACAGAGACATCCTGAATGAAAACCTGCTTCAGAGTGCTTTTGACCTCAGACTGGGGCGATGGTTCATCTTCCAGCAGTACAATAACCCAAAGCACACTGCCAAAATATCAATGGAGTGGCTTCACAACAACTCAGTGAATGTCCTTGAGTGGCCCAGCCAGAGCCCAGACCTAAATCCTATTGAACATCTCTGGAGAGAGCTGAAAATGGCTGCACACCTTCGCTTCCCATCCAACCTGATAGAGCTTGAGAGGTACTGCAAAGAGGAATGGGCAAACATTCCCAAAGACAGGTGTGCCAAGCTTGTGGCATCATATTCAAAAAGACACATACCACATCTGTCCTAGCTTCTGTGTCAATAATCAATAGTAATAGTCAAGTTCAAAATAGTAAAGTCAATATAAATTAATAGTAAATAATGTATTTTTTTACACCTTAAAAAAACTGAATGTTTTTATACAAATGAAATTGTGCAAATTCGTTAACAACGACTTTTCTTACAAATATTATACACATATTATAGTTGTAAATGGTGTCTGTAAATGGTGATGTGTTCAGCTTTCAGGATCAGATCTGAGCCGGACCGCAACACCTGAGGAATCTGGCTCCATCTATTCAGAGCGACTCAAAAATAAACTGACAGCAGGAAAAGAGCGCCGAGGGAAGAAAATTAAACTACTGTACAGTCGGCCCAACACACGCCAAACGTAAACACATCGTTCACCATTTTTCTGGAGCACTGGGTGCTGGGAGTACAGCTGCTGGTAATCCAGGCCTGGACACTTCATCTGGCTTTGATTTGGGAAGCGGGAAAGAGGGAGGCAGAGCGTTTATTAGTGAGGCTCCTCAATCCGGCTGATTAAAGCCAGTGTGGATCCATTACAGCAGATGCCTGAGCATGCCGTGGCCAGAGAAAACGGGCAAGTAAAAAATAACAAACCCCACCCAAACCTCCGAGACCCTGTTAAACACTCAATACTCCATACAAGAAACCCGTGGATATGCAGAAGATGATGTTCTTGATGGCCTTTGGCTTGAGGCTTAAAAGACACATACAGTAGGGTGCTTTGACACTTGTATTATGTTTCCCTTGGTCCGGACTAAACATTGTTGCATTTTTCAGCCATTTTGGTTCAGTTTCTCACCAGATCAACTGCTAGGGGTGGATGGATCGATCCTAAAGTATTGATATTTTTCGATACAGGCAATGTATCAAAAGAATTGATCGTTAAACAGAAGTATTGATCCCTTCTATGTTTTTTCTTAATGAGTGATCACTGATTTTAGAACATCTTGGAACTATAATAGTCTTGCACTGTAAAATAACAGTAAATATTTCATTAAAGTATTGGTATCGGTAAGGTATACAGTACCGATAAAGTATCGATATCGTCAGTACTTGTCTTGCAATACTTAGTACCAGATAGGAAAGAAAATAACTGCTAACGCCCCTCCCTACCGACTGCTTTGAACCGTACCAGTTAAAACGAGCAAAACAAAAAACAAACAAAAAAAGAGCAAAAAAAAAAAAAAAGAAAAGTGACAACATCCACACCAGACAAATGGCTAGACAAATTTCCTCAACTGCATTTTGATTGTTCAGAATTATTGCACAAGAAACTCATGTGCGCAACACATGGAAGTAAACAAAGTGTGGAGTGTGGAAGTCGGTGGGTCGACAGTGGCCTGTTCAGCTGAAATGCTTATTGTGGCCTCTGGTGGATTTTATAAAAGAAATTTGAGATTATCAAAAAGTGTACACAGCGGCCTCTGGTGGATTTGCTAATACAAAAACTGAAAGCAGACGTAGCTCTGGGTACGCATTTCACAGTCCCCAGAAATGTAGTCCTGGGTAGATATTCACAATGAGCCTGGGTTGTACAAATGGGTTGTGAAAAATCTCAGAATTCTCATCGCAGCTAATTATAGCAGCTGATTTAGTCCACAAAAATGAAGTACTTTTTTTACGGAGTGCAGTTGCTGCTTTCACACCTGCCCAAACAAACTGCACCAACACTTAGGGTGCTTTTGCATCTGCCTTATTTACTTTGATTAAAATGTACCAGAGTTTGTTTGCCTTTTTGGTGTGGTTACAATCATAGTCAGATGCTCAACAAAACCGGACCAAACAAGTGTACAAAGTTCAGCTCAAATAGGTGTTTTTCGTACGCTTTCAAACGAATCCTGAGAACTTCAACCAATCCAAATGCAAAAGATACTTTTCTATTGTAGATTAAACCACTCTGGACTAGACCAAACTATTTATTTATGTTATATTTACAGAGTAAAACATTTAGAAGATACCAAATTGTGCAAAAGTCTTAGGTCGCCACCAGCTTTGGGAGCCTAATGGCTCGTTTCCACTGACTGGTACAGTACAGGTCACCTTTATCAGGCTTGCGTATCAACTGCTAAAAGAGAAAATGTCCAAAGTAAAGCTGTACGGGTCGCTCACATATCATATGAGAAGCACTTCTCACAAAGCAGATGCTTTACACATAAATACTTGTGTATAAATGTTTATTACTAACTTTACTATGAACATGAGTTAATTATAACTGCAGATCAAAGGCAGTGCAAAATAGCCTACTGTAACGTCTGCAATTATATAAAATAAATAAATAAATGCAACATATATGAACACATACAGACCCTTACAGTCTCCGATATGTTACCACTTACAGTAAAACTACACACAGCATACATTTAGTCCTTATTTTGGTTCAAAAGAGCAGGAAATAGAGCCCAGTCAGTGCAGACCTCTCATGATTAAATGCATCTGTAATCTTTAGCAGCACGTGTAGCCTCTTGTTAGAAATTAATTCCATCATTCTGAGTTCATAATAGTCCAAAAGGTAATGATAATAATTAAACATGGCAGTTTGTTCACGTTTGCTGAAAAAATAATGCGCTCCTTTTTTTCCGGCTTCTCCTTTTGTTTTTTGGCGCGTCACTCTCGCGTGTCAGTTTCTGACAGGATCAGGTTTCAAAAGCACATCAATAATCAAGCTTACGTTATGATCATCAGCTCAAGAAGTTTGTTATTTCAAATAAAGAAACGCGACGATTGCAAGCAACAAAAAAAAAAACGCTCGCGCTTCAGACTGGCTTGTAAAAAACTAAAATCTGCTCTTTTTTTGGCTTTGTGGCTGTTAATCGACGACGACAATGTTCATTTGAGCCCAGATCGACCAGGGCTCGTTATTATATGGATATATAGTCTCTCGGATGTGTATGAAAACATGGCGGCTCCTTTGTTTTCATTCTGGCTTGTTGCGTGAGCTCGTGACATATCTCTGTAAACCAATAGCGTTCAGCTGCGCGTCTAGCTCCGCCTTTGGGACAATTTCTTGTGTTTGGTACCCTTTCGAAAGGGTTCTGAAAAAGTGGCACGGTACGGTTCGGTTCGGTACACCTTTTGACAGTGGAAATGGCCATAAAAGCGTACCGTACCGTACCGTACCAGTCAGTGGAACCGAGCCATAAGACTTTCTAAAATCTAAAAGCTATAGAGAGTGCTGGGTCGTTACTTTTGGGTGAACTACATCTTCAATATACTGTACAAACAGAAAATAGGGGAAATATGTACACAACATTCAGAACAAAATTACTTTTGGAATCAAACCTCTTTAGCACCTTGAACTTTTTTGTTGAGTGTTTTCGGAAATGACGTGCTATTTAATATCAAGCATCTTTCAACATTTCTAAGAGATCTTCCTTAGATTTAGCGTGCTCTATTTTTCTTTTTCTTTCCAGGTGAATCTCATACTCCCTATTATATGGCCTATACATTCTGTCTATAATATTCAGGTCTAGACTCAGGTCTTTATTTAATCAGCTGTTTTTCTCTCCAAATATGATTTCAATACATTAGCAGTGTTTGGAATCATTATCATGCTGAGAAATATTACAAATTATATGCTTTTTAATAGGAGTTTTATGACAAATTAAAACATGTCTGTACTTTTCGGTCACACTTTATTTTGATGGTCAGTTTGTTGAATTGAAGTTACATTGCAACTAATTCTCATTAGATTGTAAGTAGACTGTTAGGTTAGGGTTAGTGTAAGTTGACATGTACTTGCTAAGTTTCTTATAGTCAGTTAAATGCCTGTTGAAGGAGCATGTCAACAGATATTAAGCAGACAGATTACTAATACACAGATGGACCATCAAAATAATGTTACCTACTTTTCATCAATTCAGGCAATATTGACAACAGCTCTGTTAGAAAAGCAGATCAAACCAAGACTCATTCTTCCATCTTTCTCTAACTCTTTCTTTCATATGTCTTAAAGAGCACCTATTATACATTAAAAAGGGTCATATTTCGGTTTTATGGGTCTCCAACAACATACTGATATGCATGCAAGGTCAAAACACACTTTCATGGTCTTATAATATGCATTTATTTTTACCTAATTATCCCAGTGACTCCCATATGAATCGTTCAGCGATTCATTTGTTCCCAAAACCCCTCAGCGCGAAGCTAATCTGCGTTGATTGGAACGATGACAGCCTGTTGCCATTGGTCGACAGCATTCAGCGCGAGACAGTAAAATGCCCAGCACAGTTTATCAAGCCCCCAGGTCGCCCGAAACACGTTTCAAAGTAAACTTCTAACACCACAGTAAACAGTACCCAGTTCTCAACAGTGTTATTCAGACACCTCACCCACGAAAGCAGTGCAGTTAAACACCACAAACCCATTTAAATCCGTAAACAAAGCAGCACGCATCACGTTTTCAACGTGGCATTAGACGCAATATGGGAATATAGAGTTAACCTGATACAGTGCAAGCGGTTACAAGTAACAACACAATTAAATACATACTTTACAAGCTAGAGAAAACAAGGAGGCAGCCATTTACTTACACTTATGAAATGTGTCATGGGCCAGGTCTGATTTCATTAATTATCTTTCATTTTGGAGCTTTTCTCCCTTCTCAGCTGTAGATCATTTCTATTTGCAACCATTGCTGTGGGCCTCTTGCGTGAAATGTTATGTTCTCAGGGCTTACCTGTACTCTGCTTTGCCCAAGCAGTGCTGTGCACCAGCCCAAAGTCCAGCGTGCCTTTCTTTGACTTGTACCTAATAATTTGTCCTTATTTTGCACGTGTTACACTAAATTCTGTGACCATCGTATTCTGTGACCCTAGTAGGCGCTGTTCTCACTGTTTGGCTTGAACTCGCTCACACAGCATACACACTCTCACATGAATGAACTGTTCAATACTAGTATATATAAAATCCCTTGTATTTCACACAGAAAAATTTAATGTTCTTTAAATACAAACAGCTTAGTGCCCTTGAGTGCCCAATGTGCGCTGTCAATCACGTGACAGTATGTGCGCTGTTTGCCTGTCTTGGGAGCAATTTAAGCCAGTGAGAACATCGGTCACAGAATACGATGGTCACAATTTGGTGTAAGGAAGAAACTAATCCATAAGCTGTGTACTAAAAGTTCATTGTAAGCATGTAGATGCTGAAGCACTTCTTCCCCTCACACTTCCAGTAATATCCAAGGTAAGCACAGCCTCTTCATGTCTCATGACTTCAGGATATGTTTGTCTTTCCTGCTGTGTTACTGGGCAGGGCCGCAGGTTTAAGTTCTGTGGGTCTGCGCGTGCAACCATTATGTTTCGTATTGACGTCACGCCAAAACTGCTAAAGATTCGTTATCAAGACGATTAATTTAAACCACTATGAGTCGACTCTTTTTTAGTTGAATCAACAGTTTATAAACCACTTCCACATTTAAGCTTTAGCTGGATATTTCACTTCACTTAGAGCTGTGTTACACACTACATGGAAGGTCAGTTTCAAAAACCCATAATAGGGGCTCTTTAAACAAGTAGACCCAGAAAGTCCAACTAGAACCTGTATTTTAAGGATTTTGGGCCATAAAAAAGAAAAAAATAGCAGATTTTGACTGACACAATGTATATATTAAACCAATATATAGATGTGATAATCCAGTGTCACATATATATCTAAATATGTAATACTAATCACTGAAACGTTCATGTATTTAAGGGCTGAACTCATCTGAACTAAATAAGGACACAGCTGTCTTCTGTGTTTATTGGGTAACTGTTGAACTTTAATAAACTTAATAAACACTGAAATGCTCAAGCTACATAATGATGCTATTATACTTGTCAAAAAGCCTTAAAGCAGAATGAAAATTTTGTCTAATATTTCCCAAAGTTTGCATGACTACCAATATTTATACCTACAAATATGTATTAAAACTGTGCATAAAATCATATGTGCTGAATCACAGTGGATAATTCTTTATGAACAGAATCTCATGGAGATCCAGAAATTACTTGTTCACCTTAGGTTGGCTTAGCGTGGGTTCAAAAGACACTTAATATTCAGTAATATTATTGATTTAACTGACAATACTAAATACATGACCCAAAAAATGCATGGTTTAACACATGGTTTAATGCAAACACTCAAACCTCTCAAATGCCTCACAGTTGGAACCAGACTGATGCGATTCAATGTCAGGAGCACGCATGAACGCATATATTTCTGGCTATTTGCAGCAACTGTAAACAATTAGCTATAGAAACCCCCAACCTCCTGCTGAGGATTTTTGTGTTTCATCTGTAGCACAGCCTCCTGTAAGAAGCAAACATCCACTAAACTCCATATTGGATGATCAATTGGCTGTCTAGGTGTGATTGTCCACCCCGAGTTCATATCCTGGAGGAAATAAATCTCTGGAGAAGCAGCTGGACGGTGAACATTGCTGCCAATGTTTACTCTAAAAGCTGGTTGCAATTGTGCCAAATGGTAAAGTTCACTGATTGCAACCGGGCCAGAAGGTCCAATTAAAGTCATTATAATTATGTTTATGAGGTGGGGTGTGGACGGGGATGGGGCTGTGGGATGGAACAAGTTCCAACTGAGATTGAAATCAGTTCAATATGGGAAATGAGTATGATGACTGTTATACTCATACCAATTAAACCACCCATCCATTAACCACAACGAGTCTAGCTGCAGTCCAACATGTGGAACGGGGCTCAGTACAGGAAACACGACTGTATCTTAGTAAATAGAGTTTATAGGAGGAAAAGTAAATAAATACATAAATAAAATCAATAAATAAGTAAAAAGTTAATAAATAAATGAATAAATAAATTACTTAAATAAATAAACAAGTAAATAAATAAATGAATGAATGAATAAATATGTTAATATAATAATGGTACATTATAGAGTAAATAAGGGAAAAGTAAACAAATAAATAAAATTAATAAATAAGCAAAATGTAAATAAGTTAATAAACTAACAGACAAGTAAATAAACAATTAAATAAATAAATGAATTAATTAATGAGGTGAAAAGTAAACAAAGGAAATACATGAGCAAACAAGTAAAAAATAATGAATAAATAAAAATTAAATATTTAAACAAAATAATAAATATAGAAAATATTAATAGTAAATAGAGTAAACAGGGGAGAGTAAATGAAAAAATAAGTAAAAAGTTAATAAAGTAAATAAGTAAATAAACAAGTAAATTAATTAATAAGTAAAAAGTAGATAAGTAAATAAATAAACAAACAAGTAAATAAATAAATGAATAAATAAACAAACATAAATAAATGCATGAATAAATAAATATGTAAATGAAAAATAAATAAATAAGCAAGTAAATAAATGAATGAATGAATGAATACATGTATAAATAAATAAGTAAATAAATAAATAAGTGAAAATAAAATAACAAATTAAATAAATAAACGGGACAAAAACAAGTTAATAAAAAAATAGATAAATAAATACATGAATGAATAAATATGTAAATCAATAAACAAACAAACAAACAAGTAAATCAACAAAAGAATAAATCTATCCATAAATAAGTGAAAAAATAAATAAGAGCAAAGTAAAAGTAAATCAAGAAACAAGTAAATAAAGTAATTAATAATGAATAAATAAATCAGTAAATAAATAAATAAGTGAAAAGTAAATAAAGAAACAAATAAGAAAATAAATCAATAAATCAATAAAGAAAGAAAGAAAGAAAGAAAGAAAGAAAGAAAGAAAGAAAGAAAGGTTTATAAATATCAAAATATCCAAAAATATTCCCTTGTAGTTCTGATATTTTTGTGGTAATGCAGTGAGACGTCAGTTTGTGTTGCAGCTGATGCCAAAGACCGAGATTGCGATCTGAATGGAACCGAGAGAACCAGCATTATCTCTCCTGGCTCATTGCGCTGCACATTTTCAGATAACAGACAACAGCTGACCTGTAGCTTTTTTGCTAGAGAAAGGAAGTGGTGATTGCATTTTCCCCTCAATTTACTTCTTGATTCCAGTTTGTTCTGGACCGCAATTAAAGACAGAGCAACTCGGCTCCCGGCCCAATGTCTTTAAAGACTGAAACTAAGGGAAATCGAGAGTAATAGTGTTGATAAAGCATCAAATTTCACTTTCTCTCTCTCTCTGCTCCGATATGAACAGAAAAGAGCAGATTATGAAACAGCAGGCAGGTTTTTGGACTCTAAGATCTGACGTACAGCTGAAAATAAAAGAGAAAAAGGAGATTTGGATAAGTGAAAAAAACACATCTGCTGGCCTCGTGCTGGAGATTTCCAACACAACTGACCCTCCGTTATAATCACCGTCATTTGGAATCAATTCAGCTGAACAAAAGTGGATGTGAAGTAGTCAAACATGAGACGACGTTAAGATTAGGCTAAGGTCACTTTACGCAATGGTCCAAGAAGTTAAACATGGATATTTCAGGAAGTTTTAAGAATAGTTTTGAAACTTTATCCTCACAATCTATAGGTTGACCATCAAAATGTACACATTCCTGACAAAAGTCCTGCTGCCTATCTAAGTTTTAGGAACAACAAGTAATAAACTTGCCTTCTAGTTGATCATTTGGTATCAGAAGTGGCTTATATAAAAGGCAAAGGCCTCTAGATTACACTTATTTTACCAAAATAAAATATGATCATGGCTTTTTTTTTTGATTAATTAAATAAGGACAGTAAGGTCTGACTTTGCTTAGACAAAAGTCTTGTCACTTGTATGTATACACACAATAACGTACAGTATAGAATATATTAATGGTGCAATGGAAAAAGAATGAATATTGTGTATGACTCACATGAGCTTGGAGGACTGCATCCATACATCTCTGCAATGACTAATAACTTATTAATAAAGTCATCTGGAATGGCAAAGAAACCAATCTTGCAGGACTACCAGAGTTCATCAAGATCATTTGGATTCATCTTCAATGCCTCCTCCATCTTACCCCAGACATGCTCAATAATGTTTATGTCTGGTGACTGGGCTGGCCAATCCTGGAGCACCTTGACCTTCTTTGCTTTCAGGAACATTGATGTAGAGGCTGAAGGATAATAAGGAGCGCTTTTCTGCTGAAGAATTTGCCCTCTCCTGTGGTTTGTAATGTAATGGGCAGCACAAATGCCTTGATACCTCAGATTGTTGATGTTGTCGTCCACTCTGCAGATCTCTCAAGCGCCCCCATACTGAGTGTAACCCCAAACCATGATTTTTCCGTCACCAAACTTGACTGGTTTCTGTGAGAATCTTGGGTCCATGCAGGTTCCAATAGGTTTTCTGCAGTATTTGTGATGATTGAGATGCAGTTCAACAGATGATTCATCTAAAAAAAATCTACCTTCTGACACTTTTACAAATGATCAAGTTATTATTTGTTGCTCTTACAACTGGGATCGACGACAAGACTTTGGTCTGGTAGTGTCTTTAAGACCAGGAAGAGATGCATTAAAAAAGTCTCACTGAATGAAGTTATGCAGGAACAAATGCACTAAGATACTAGAAATACATTATTTATCTGGTTTATTATTGTTAAGTATGTTTACATGTACATTTTTTCTCCAAATACCTGTAATTTCAGCTTGAATGTAAGGACAGTTTAAATGCTATTCGATGTTCTTTTTTGGTAAGAGTTTTGTGGTTTATTAAATTTGTAAACTTAAACTCATACAAGTGTAACTGAGGCCAGCTAACGAAGTGCTATGCATGTATACCTCAGTCCTCTGACCTCAAAAGGTGACCTCCATACAAAGAATCGCTGGTTAGATTCCAGCTCAGACCAGGTTGGGGGCAGTAGGACTGGT
The DNA here is from genome assembly GCA_903798205.1 of Danio tinwini. NCBI lineage: Eukaryota > Metazoa > Chordata > Actinopteri > Cypriniformes > Danionidae > Danio > Danio tinwini. The sequence goes on from CAIGQZ010019098.1 coordinate 145,092, forward strand.
GGCTTATACATGGGGGCTCATCCGGGATGGAAATGAGTGTAACGGAGACCAGCTAGCAAAGTGCTATGCTTTTAAACCTCACTTCTCTGACCTCAAAAGGTGTTCTAGTGAAAAACGCTAGAGGCTATGATCTTTAGCCTCCTTGTTAGAGCAACGGACCCCCATACAAAGAATCACTGGTTAGATCCCAGCTCAGACCGGGTTGGGAGCAGTAGGACTGGTGGCTTATACGTGGGGGCTCGTCCGGGATGGGACTGAGCGTAACGGAGGCCAGCTAGCAAAGTGGTATGCAGGTAAACCTCACTCTTCTGACCTCAAAAGGTGTTCTAGTGACGGAGGCTAGAGGTCACAGTCTTTAGCTTCTTGTTAGAGCAACCGACTTTATACAAAGAATCATCATTCGATCCTAGCTCAGACCGGGTTGGGTGCAGTAAAACCGGTGAGTTACTCAAATATTATAATATCACACACTGTTTGTTGTATACCTATATATACCTATGCAATTATTTTTTTATTTGTTGTTTGTTTGTGAAAATGTCTCAGTGATATCAATGTTGTTTTGCTTGAATTAAATGTGTAGGTCTAATAAGGACTTTCTTTTTTCTTTCTTTTTTTTTAAAGGGGTGCTGCTCATGTATTTCAAACTATATTTTTACTTTGTATTATTAAAAAGGGATAGATACAGTATTTTATTAAGTGTTAATAATGAGAAGTTGCTGATTAGACACAGTACATGCTTTTAAACTGCCAAAAAAGATAACCAAATCTGTACACATAATATAGTTTAAATCTGTTTGCACCCAGAATGCTAAATATATTTGATACATAGACAAAATCATAAAGGTTAGAGAAATAAAATAGTAACAATACAAGCTATAAACATTTACATGACATATGGTGCACAAAAAATGCTATTAATTAGTATGATATTACCATTGCTTTACACTAAATATGATAGTATGATTAGTCAAAATGACAGTGATACACAATAACATACTTATACTCTACAGATATAAATGTGCATCAGTGAATCAGTAATTATTTTTATCCAATTAATTTGCACAAAACCATCTATTAAAAATAATCATAACCTGTTAGCCAACTTTAAACAGTAACAGTTCTTGACCCCAGTGAGCTACAAACAAATTAGGTATCATTGGAAAAAAGACACTATAAGCTTAAACTATGATTCATTTAGGAATTTTCCTGCTAAAAATATAAAAAGTTATACATTATGAAGTCATGACTTGTACTGCATTCAATATTTGTTTTTTCATACATGTCTCTTGAGTTTATATTTTAGATTTGATGAACATAGCATGCAAAATGAGATTTCTGTAAAAAGTTTTCCGAGACTATATCGGTGTCTTCCTTTCCCTCACTGTCAGAGGCACTTTCTCAAACTAAAACAGTAACAGTTGCTGAATGATTTTGTCTACATTCACTATCTGATTGCACTATTATGTTTTCTCTTCTTTTATAACCTGTTTTAACCTATTTTTATCTGTTTTTAATCATTTTTTTAATTATTTGTTTTTATTTTTCTTATACTTTTATTCCTGTTTATGTAAAGCACTTTGAATTGCCACTGTGTATGAAATGTGCTACATAAACTTGCCTTGCCTATCTTTAGAAAAAAGACATTGAGCTTCTACTATCGTTATAACGTTATAGATGCTTAGAACAAAATAGTTTTTTTTTTTCCATCAAGCAATCAGGAAAATAATATTTCCAGGTCTTAGAAGTATATTTATGTATTTATATATTATCAAATAATGAATTAAATAGATTTCATAGATATCAAATCACACATATGAAAATGTATTGTGTACTTTTGGTTTTTACATATACATTTTTACATCATATTTAATATTTTGTTTACTATAAATAATACAATTTTCAAAATCAAGTGCTATATATCTACAGTTGAAGACAAACTTATTATGCCCCCTGACTTATTAGCCCCCCTGTTTATTTTTCCCCCAATTTCTGTTCAACGGAGAGAAGATTTTTTCAACACATTTCTAAATAAGTAAATAATATTTGACTAGATATTTTTCAAGACACTTCTATACAGCTTAAGTGACATTTAAAGGCTTAACTAATTCGGTTAACTAGGCAGGTTAGGGTAATTAGGCAAGTTATTGTATAGCGATGGTTTGTTTTGTAGACTATTGAAAAAATATTTAGCTTAAAGGGGCTAATAATTTTGACCTTAAAATGTTTTTGTTTACTGCTTTTATTCTAGCCAAAATAAAACAAATAAGACTTTCTCTAGAAGAAAAAAATATTATCAGACATACTGTGAAAATTTCCGTGCTCTGTTAAACATCATTTGGGAAATATTTTATAAATAAAAAAAAAAATAAAAATCAAAGGGGGATATAATTCTGATTTCAACTGTATATTAAACACAAATTTACAGCATAAATAGCTTGCAAATAAAATCAGTCGTTCAATATTAATGGCAGTGGTCTAGTTTTTCCAACAGTCTTTAGTGGAGTGGAAAGGTGGTTTTAAATTTCTAGCTTCGTTTGGCATCACTTTGGTGGAAAAAGGGTCAGTGGAAGCTTTATTTTTAGGAGTGTGCTGAAGCGTTAACTGCTTTCTGTGCTGATGTTAACATGAGGAAAATAAGACCGTCAGACAGCTTGACACCAGATGATCTTCAAACTGTCCCATCAACCAAATACACAACAACGACCAATCCTTCATCCCACCTCAACCAATAATAGGAGATACTATTCAGCTTAAATTGCAATTTAAAGGCTTTACTAGGTTAATTAGGCAAGTTAGGGGAATTAGGCAAATCATTGTATAATGATGGTTTGTTCTGTAGTACAATATTGCTTAAGATGTCTAATAATATTGACCTTAAAATAGTTTAAAACTGATTTAAAACTGCTTTTATTGTAGCCGAAATAAAACAAATAAAACTTTCTCTAGAAGTAAAAATATTATAGGAAATTCTGTGGAAAAATGTCTTGCTCTGTTAAACATCATTTGGGAAATATATGAAAAAGAAAGAACAAAAATTACAAGAGGGCGAATAATTCTGACTTCAACTGTATATAATTTCCATAATATAAGTGGCTTCTTTATAAGGGGGATTTTGTCACCACACAGAGGGGCTTTCATACGCCTGACCAGAGGAACACAGACAGAAGTGGGTGAAATGTGTTTCAACTGTGTAAATTCAACCAATGAGACATTGCCTATTAGGTACAGTATGTGTTTATACCATTAAGAAAGAGACTTTTTTAATGAAATAATTAAATCTGTGCACAAAATAGGATTCAAACTACAACTGAACAATATATCATTTGAGCATGGATATCACAATGTGTGTATCTGCAATAGTCACATTGCAGGATTAGATTACTCATTAATGTTTTAAAGATAAAGACATTATTAAATTTTACAATTTCTAAAATAACTTATATGATAATGACCATATTATTTTACAATTGATTTTATTTTACAAATGATGTTTAATTTCTGTACTTAAATGCTGTTAGACTCCCCGGAAAACCATACAGCACTGTATATTAATTTATTTTTGCTTGTAATTTATTGAAATTTATGCAGATGCCCTGCATAGAAAAAGACTTGATCATCCCAGTGGATCTAAATTGATGAAATCTTTCCAAATAGAGCTATTCAAGTCATCTGGTGAAATTATATTCATATTGCAATATATAAATCGGCAAAACAAAATACCGCCCTAATTCAAACTGAATCCAGAATGCAAACATTTTATACAACTTAGTCACATTATGAACGTTAGAAGAAAATTAGTGACATGAGAAGCTTTAAAGTGCATTGATGTAACACTAAAATACATTTAAGGAGGAAGAATCTTTTCAAAATATAGAAAGATTTCAGACAATATAATGCTAAAAAAGTACATGAAATACATCAGGTATAACAGTGGAATGTCAGTTGTACTGGAGAACATCATAAAATAAAATAAAAACACGTTGGCTGTTTCTCGATTCCAAGAATGCAGAGAACGGACTTGCGTTCTTGTGTCTTCGGAAAGAACGAACTCGGGAGACGGCGAGAACCGAGAACGCATCCTGTGAGATATGGGATGCTGCGTTCTTCCTGATGGTCACGTGACCATTAAGCATTTTAAATGGAAAATTATTTAAACATTACAGCATTCATACAAAGATTTATTGTGTTTCCCCTTTTCAAAATACTCTGCATAAAAACATTATAAATATACCTTGCACAATATTAATAAAACCGATTTTAATACGAATTTCAGCAAATAAACACTCTTAATGTGTTTATTCCTTTATTAAGATTTGCATGGTGATGTTTACTTTCACTGTCTCATTTAGGGAAACTCCTGAGTTAAATATGTTATAACTCTGTTCTTTATTAATAGACCTACAGTATATAAAATGCTGTAGGTCCATGACCACCTCCAGTCGCAATGACTTCTGGGACTTCTAGTGTGAGTTCGGTGCTCAAGTCTGCACCCATGCGTCCTCGATATCAAGAGCACATCCGGGAAGTTTTATGCGTCCTCCGTTCTTGCGGTCTTGAGTATTGCAACTGAACTTTGGCAGTTAATGATGATGGTACACGAGAACACGAGGACGCAAGACCGTTGAAGAACGCATATTGAGAAACAGCCATAGTTAAGGACTGTTTGACACTATTTTATAGTACAAATAGTGTACAAACTGCATTCATACCTAAAACTATATTTAAAAAATAATAGGTGCACTTTAAACACCTAAATGATGAACTTATTCAAGCGATAAAAACACTTCATGCACTCAATATTCGAGGAGCTATTTGTCGCTAAGTTTGACTTTATTTATATTATTCATTATATTATTTATTTTGGATTGGAACAGATCTTTTAATCCTGGTTTCTTAGCAAATCCTGTTCTGTGGACATGTTTATACACGCTACTATGGAAGCTTGTTAATACGCGCCTGTCAATCAATTCGGTGGACGGGCAAAACCGCATTCCTACCACTTTGTGGTGGGCCTCATAATCGCTGGGATTTTGATCCTATTTTAAAGTCAGGATTTAAAAAAGAGACTTGTTGTCTTTATATCACTCCAATATGACTGTGGACACACTATACCTGCACACAGTTCTGTCCAAACAGCTTTCAAATGTTGATTTTGCATCATAGATGCCATTTAAACATCAACTGGGTAAAGCTGCATTTATACATTGGCCTGGCGCTGCATCGCGCACCTCCGCTGACTGCACGCGCACCTCACGAAACGGACGAGGCTTTTATACTTGCTGCGTTCCCCGTTGTGATATTCTTTAAAACGACAGGGGGTGGTCAATAGAAACTGACTGTTAAGTCAGACAGATAAACAGAGAAGTAGAAAGTTATTTTAATGATCCTAAAGATTTTTATAACCATTCAAGATTTTTTTTAATCAAATTTTGATGCATCACTTGTTTTCGCTTGTTTGCGCACTCAAGCTAACTAGCGGATACGTTGAGTTCAAACCAGGCTTAACAGTTTGATTATCCAGCAAGTTAAAAAAATGCTTGTCTGGCATTTGGGATGCAGTGTTTCCCCTACCATTGTATTGTCACCCAATGGCACCCACTTGAAAGTCAAGTTATTTAATCACACCCAACGTGGCATTAAGTATTCACACAACTAAACTACAGTAAATTATTGTAATGAACAAGGCTAATATCATTTCATGACAGGAAATGCACAACAGGTTTGCTGCAAATGCGTGAAATTCACCTTAATCGCATCTACCGTGGGATTTATTTTCTTCGGTCTGTGATGCATGTGATCAGCATCATGTGACATTATGGCAACACCCATTCAGCCAAAGCCTTTTTGTACTAGCCTAAGTGCATTGTATCAATTGCTAAACTTCGAACAGAACCCACGGATGCAGTTTATGCTGTTGGGATGCAAGATGAGAAATGGTCGTGCCCAACTGAGCCAGGTTTCTCTCTAGGTTTTTTTTGTTTTTTCCTCGCCGCTGTCGCCACAGGCTTGCATGGCTCCGGATCTTTAGAGCTACGCATCGATGGATTTGCTCTTCAGTGTTTGGACTCTCAGTAGTGAATATTAACCTACATTGACCTGAGCTAAACTGAACTGAACTTAATCTCCGAAAACTGAACTGATACAGTTTCAATTCACTATATTCTTCTATGTGAAGCTGCTTTGATACAATCTACATTGTATAAGCGCTACACAAATAAAGGTGAATTTTATTTAATTTAATTAAAAATGTCTTGCCAAAGCAAACTTTCCAGATACTTCTGTCTGGCAGGTAAACACAATTAGACTAGCAATGGGGAGCCCAATTAGGATATGACTGGAATTTTCAAAGCAAACTATCTGCAAACTTTGATCTGGCTTTGAACAAGGACAGGTTTGCAGCGATTACACAATAGGTTTTAATCAAAATAAGGTAAAAAAAAATAAAAATAAAAAGTTAAATTGTAGTTTTTCCAATTGGAAATTGAACAAAATTGATGAAAAAGCTTGAAAATATTTGTACATCTCACTGAACAAAACTCAAAAGGTCAGTAAAAAGATCCAAACTTCCCATCACTAGTAAATGCTGCACGTAAAAAAAGTACATTCTTTCCTCCAAATTCACTTCATAACTTCAGTTAAAGTCAGGTGTTTTAGTCATGTTGAGTCAATAGTAGCTAAATCTTCTGTTTATTCAATAACCCTATAGGGATTTTCCTGGGTTCTTCTTCGGTTGTGTTTGAAGGCTAGAGGTCACTCTCACGAGGAAACTACAGAGGAGATTTACTACTGATGACACAACCGTGCTTCCCTGACAAGATGTTCATGATAATCACAGCTTTACAATTTTGTTTCATTTAAACCCCCAGTTCCATTTGAAATAAAAGTATACCTTCCCGAAAGTTTGATATTTGACTGGTAAAAACATCCATTAGTGATAACTATTATATAACAGGTTTTAAAATCATCAAGCCAAAATGAAGTTTCAGTAGAATTAATTTTGCTAGCTCAAAACAGCTTTCCGAAAAAGTTTGGAGCAGATTACACACACTGCAATTTATTCCCTCACAGCAAATGTCAAAACAACACTCATTTGAAATTAGTTTCTGACTCTCCAAACAGCTTGACTTAGCAAACCTTCTGTTAAGTTCAATCCAGCTTTGAAACATCATAGACCACTGGAGTTAAAATTAGGACTGAATTTGCAAGTTTGAAACACCAAGCCAAAGCAAACCTTCCAGAAAGCTTGCTTTGGCTGGTGATGTGCAGTACAGATTTACACATCCAAGTCAAGACACAAGTGCTGTTTGATTGTGTCAAGTTGTACGTCGTTAAACTTGAAACTCGAGTCTTAAGTCCACAACGCTGCTGAAATCATTTCAATCTTTTTAACATTCAAGCAAAACAACAACAATAACTGCATTGGTCTTTATTCTTAGAGAGTTTCCAGCAAAACTTTACTTGACGGGGGTGTTAATAAGGCGTTTAGAAAACTCACCACAATGTATGCCATGAATTAGAAGGAGATTTTATGTGTGCTTATGACAACTGTCATTAACTTGTCTTTTTTATGGTAGCTTTTATGTAATTTTTAACTGCTTGGTTTTGTCTAGTGTTTTATGCATGTATCCTTGTATGTATCTTTTAATTTTGTACTTTTTATATGTTTGTATTCCAAACAAACAAATAAATAAATATGTAATACATAACAACATAATAAATATTATAATAAACATAATAAAAAACAATATAAATAATGCATGCAAAAAAAGTACATCAAATACGTCAGGTATAATGGTGGTGTCAAATGAACTGAAGACAGGAGTGGATTAGGGCCCCAGAAAATCTGCAGGTCCCCAATAAATACCTAAAAGTTTCTTTAAATGATATATAACATAGTTTTCTATCATATTTTGCATGGCAAGAGTCTGACAAATGCAATTTAAGTGCAATTATTTCAAAGAGCAGTCTAGAAGTCCAATCAGCTGCAGATATAGTTTTAAAATGAAATGGTTTGTTCATTATTTTTAGTTGCATTCGTTCATTTTAAGAAAACAAATAATTCAACTATAATTTAAATGACTCAAACACTTTTTATATGTTTGTAAAGAGCTTTTTCAGATGCTATTTTTAAAGGTGCTTTATAAAATAATAAGTTTAGCATTATATTATTAAGTGTCATTACCTAGGTTATGACAATTAAAATGGAAAGGTGGCATTGTTTGAGATGTCTTTGTTTATGTGAAACTGTCTCAAACAATGTCCCCTTTGCATTTAAAATGGTATAACTGAGTATAACTTGTCATAAATCTGTCATAAACATGACATGAAACTTTAATTACATTTTATTTATTGGAAAAAAGTGATCAAAAAACAAAAATCTTGACAAAATTATAATGGCGATGATGTTTATAACAGGTTTATGTCGAGTCATCATGACAAAGACATCTCAAACAATGTCCCTTTTGCGTTTAAAATTGCACAATTAAACAAAAACATCACAATATTACCAAGACAGCACAACTTGTCATAAATCTGTCATAAACATGACTGTCATGCTGCCATTATAATTGCGTCAATAATTTTATAACAGCACTATTAATATTTTTCTTGACTATCTTGAACATTGAATTGGTCATTAAAATGTCAAAATGTTATTAAACATTTATGACGCTGTTATAAAAGTATATGGCAGAGTATTGACACTTTTAACAATCCACTTTAATGACCTTTTATTCATTGGAAAAAAGTAATCAAAAACAAAAATCATGACACAATTATAATGGCAATCATGTTTATGACAGATTTATGACAAGTTATGTTGTCATGATAATGTCGAGTTATGACAAATAAATCTCAAACAATGTCCCCTTTGCATTTAAAATGGTACAACTGAGCAAAGACAACACAATAAATCTGTCATAAACATGACTGTCATGCTGCTACTATAATTGCATCATGAATTTTATAACAGCACTATTAATATTTTTCTTGACTATCTTAAACATTGAATTGGTCATTAAAATGTCATTAATTATTAATGAAGCTGTTTTAAAAGTATTTGGCAGAGTATTGACACTTTTACAGAGAAACTTTAATGACATTTTTTTCATTGGAAAATAGTGATCAGAAACAAAAATCATGACAAAATTATAATGGCCTCATGACAATTATGTTTATGACAGATTTATAACAAGTTATGTTGTCTCGATGAAAATTCAGGTCATCTAACAACGCCGTCTTTGCATTTAAAATGACAAAACTGAGCAAATGACATTTATTGACATGTTGTCATATCTCCATTTTCATAACATATTAGGCTGCGCAAAATATCGTTTCATCATTGATATCACAACGTGATATATTGCAATAGTTACATTGCAAGATATGCAACGTTGAGTCTGGATTATAGTTTATCAATCACAAGTGTTTTTGAGGTCTCTGACTGGATGAGGATTATTAAAAGGCCATTCAGGCCTAATAAATTGCACCACTTGTAACTTTGATAACGATTTGTTTGACTTAATTATAAAATTAAAATGATTAAGAATTAATTATAAAATGGGGCAGCACGGTGGTTCAATGGGTAGCACAATTGCCTCACAGCAAAACTGTCGCTGGTTCATGCCTCGGCTGGGTCAGTTTGCATTTGTCCGTAGTGTATGTGTGTGAATGAGTGTGTATGGATGTTTCCCAGTGATGGATTGCAGCTGGAAGGGCATCCGCTGCGTAAAACATATCTTGGATAAATTGGCAGTTCATTCCACTGTGGCAAACCCCAGATTAATAAAGTAACTAAGCCGAAAAGAAAATGAATGAATGAATAATTATAAAATGAAGGCAATATTTAACTTCTGATTATTCAAATACTGTACCTGAATACTGTTGGTAAACTTTTTCGTTCTTTACAAACAGAGATATTCAAGTCATCTGGTGAAATTGTACTCATATCTGAATATAAATTGCAGAATAACGAAATATTGCAATGTTACACTTTTCCAATATTGTGCAGTTCTAATAAGACGTGTCATGTCGTGATTATAAATGAACACTTATGAACACCCCTTTCAAGTAAATTGTTATCTAAGCACCCTCTGTATGGAAACCTTCTTCTCCTCTGGCTCCATGCACACCTCTCCGGCTGAGCGGAGGCTGAACCGCAGCACTCACAGACCTGCTGTTTAAAGCAGAGGAAACCCAGAACTGCTGCTATAGCACTGCCACAACACAACCCAGTAAACACTATACAGTAGAGCCGCTTCTGTAAACACACGAGCAGCGTCTCGTACAACATACAACTGAAACTAAAGAAAGACCTCTGTCTCCTTTGGGACATTTGTCTTGTCTGTCTCGATTGTGTCAATACAAAACCCACAAAAAAAATCAGCCGTGATGCATGATGCGTGCTTAACATATTGACTTACGAATTGGAGGTGGCCAAAGAAAGAGCGCTGACAGAAGAGGTCAACTTCCTGCTGTCCCACAGTCTGACTTCCTGCTGCCTCACCTGCAAACACACTGGCATATTACATTTGACTCTATTTGAGAAAGTCACACATTTATTAAATGCTGTGTTAAAATAATTACCTGATTGAATCCAGTGGTGAGCAGGTTGTCGTCTTTGACCCAAAGGACGCGGGAGTCTCTATTACCCTGATGAGCCTGAACACACTGCAAAAAACACA